>ML797093.1:63857-95020 GCA_009831015.1 Picea engelmannii
TGAAGACTATGATCCATGATCAAGATCTTCCTATGTGCTTATGGGCAGAAGCAACAATGGCAGCTGTTTATGTGTAGAACCGATTGTCCCATAGTGCACTTGGGCTCAAGACACCGGAAGAGATGTTCACCGGAAAGAAGCCATAGGTAAGTCATCTCAAAATATTTCGCTGTCCAGTGTTTATTCATATACCTAAAGAAAAGAGAAACAAGCTGGACCCTTCAGGAAATAAGGGAATATTTGTGGGATACTGTGAGGTCTCCAAGGCCTTCAAAATCTATATACCAAGTCAACATCACATTGAGATCAGGAGGGATGTGACCTTTGATGAAGATGCAGCGCTCAAGAAATCTAAACTATGTCAACTTGAAGAGGTATATGAAGAGGAACCCGTAATCCCCAATACTGCAATGAGGGATGTTCCTAGAGCTGCAGAACCAGTGAGGGAAGTCATAACTTCCCCTGATGAGGAAATTCTAGAAGACCATGATATAGTAGAAGTGCAAGAACCTCCTCAGATGACGATCCTCCATAAAAGAAATCCAGCTTGGTCTAGAGAGCTTATTCAAGATGGAGAGAAGTATGGTGTTCCCCAAGGAACCACGAGATAGGTGAAAAGACCAAAGGCATTCTCCAGTTATATGGATTTGATGTGTGATCTCCTAGAAGAGGAGCCTACCTGCTTTGAAGAAGCCATTCATAGGAAAGAATGGGTAGATGCCATGACAGAGGAATACCAATCCATAATGAAGAACGAAGTATGGGAAATAGTTCCCAGACCAAAGAATAAAGATGTGGTATCCTCCAAATGGCTCTTCAAAATAAAACATGTTGCTGATGGAAGTATTGAGAAGTATAAAGCAAGATTTGTCACTCATGGCTTTTCCCAGAAGGAAGGCATTGACTATGAAGAGACATTCGCTCCTGTGGCCAGATACACTTCGATTAGAACCATCATAGCTCTTGCAGCTAAGATGAAGTGGAAGCTGAACCAGATGGACGTGAAGACAACTTTCCTAAATGGTGTCATCGAAGAGGAAGTGCATATAGAGCAACCTCAAGGATTTGAGGTTGAAGACATGAAGTCTCATGTCTGCAGACTGAAGAAAGCCTTATACGGATTGAAGCAAGCTACTAGAGCTTGGTATGGCCGTATAAACAGTTTCTTGACGAGCTTAGGCTTTACCAAGAGTAAAGCAGACTCAAATCTCTACTTCAAAATCATGAACAATGAGCCAATAATCTTATTGGTATATGTGGATGACTTATTCTTAACTGGAGAAGAAAAGCTCATCACTGAATGTAAAAAGAGACTTGCCTCAGAATTTGAAATGAAAGACCTTGGCCTAATGCATTATTTCTTAGGTCTTGAGGTATGGCATAGTCCTAAGAGGATCTTCCTTAACCAAGGGAAGTACACGCTCGAAATCTTGAAGAGATTCGACATATTGGAATGAAAGCCCATGAATACACCCAAGGAAGCAAAGCTGAAGTTGTTGGTTGATACTTCATCAGAGTTGATTGATGCCACACTGTACAGAAAGATTATTGGATCGCTAATGTACCTAATGAACACCAGACCAGACATTTGTTTTTCCATGAACACCTTGAGTCAGTTTCTGGTAGAACCCAAACATGTTCACCTAGTGGCTGCAAAACATGTGATGAGGTATCTTAAAGGTACAATAGATTATGGTCTCAGCTATGATGGAGATCATGATTTCACATTGAGTGGATATACTGATGCAGATTGGGTAGGAAGTGTTTCTGACAAGAAAAACACTTCAGGATGATGTTTCAGTTTGGGATCAGCTATGATCTTGTGGTAGAGTAGGAAGCAATCTAGTATTTCTCTCAGCACAGTGGAAGCAGAATACATTGCTGCATGTTTTGCTAGCTACGAAGCTATATGGCTTCGAAATTTGTTGACGGACCTATTTGACTTAGAGATGAGAGCAACCTTGATTCTATGTGACAACCAGAGATGCATAAAAATGACAGAGAATCTTGTATTCCATGACAGGTCGAAGCACATAGAGATACGTTATCATTACATCTGTGACATGGTATAGAGAGGAGCCTTAAAGCTCCAGTACATTAGCACGAATGAACAGGTTGTTGACGTGTTGACCAAGCCCCTATCTCGTGTGACGTTTGAGTACTTCCGAGATAAGCTTGGCATAGTCCGAAAGGACCTTCCTTGAAAGGAGGAGTAGTTGCTGTGATGAGATATTCCCTGCTTCCGACATTGTGGTTGTGACGTAAAGCAGGACGTGTACCTTGCTTCTGACCTAGTTGTCAAACGTAAAGAAAGATGAGATGTGTTCCTTGCTTCTGACCCAGTTGTCAGACGTAAAGCAAGATGAGATGTGTTCCTTGCTTCTGACCCAGTTGTCAGATGTAAAGCAAGATGACATGTGTTCCTTGCTTTTGAACCAGTTGTTAGACGTAAAACAAGATGAGATGTGTTCCTTGCTTCTGACCCAGTTGTCAAACATAAAGCAAGATGAGATGTTCCTTGCTTCTGACCTAGTTGTCAGACATAAAGCAAGATGAGATGGTCCTTGCTTCTGACCCAGTTGTCAGACGTAAAGCAAGTTGAGATGTTCCTTGCTTCTGACCCAGTTGTCAGATGTAAAGCAAGATGAGATGTTCCTTGCTTCTGACCTAGCTGTCAGACGTAAAGCAAGATGATATGATGAGACTAGCACTGAGCTTCCGGCTGGATAGCTATGACGTAAAGCCAGTCTAGTATCCTGCTTTCGACCGGATGGTTGTGTCGTAAAGCAGGACGAGTATCTTGCTTCCAGCTTGAGTGTTGTGACGTAAAGCAAGACAATGAGATTAGACTAGTACTGTGCTTCTAGCTTGATAGCTGTGACGTAAAGCCAGTCTAGTATCTTGCTTCCAGCCTGAGTGCTGTGACGTAAAGCAAGACATTGAGATGATACAAGTTCTGAGATTTCGCTTGACAACTGTGACATAAAGCCAGTCTTGTATTATGATGAGTCAGCCTTGTGCTGTGATGATGATGATGTATCAGTTTTTATACTAATACATATTGATGCAGATGATGATGGCATTCCTTTGAGAATGACGATGTTGTCGATGAAGAAAACTTCCGATGATTTATAGATATGCCAGTCAGTGTTCCAAGATGATATTGATGATGCTGTTCTCTCACCCACTTGATGTTGTTGATGATGTTGTCCTCTCTCTTTTGCATGATGCTGCTGAATAATACCCTTCTTGTTAAGGGGGAGTGTTGAAATAATGTAACTGCAAAGAGTATTCTTATTATTATTGATACATTATTCATAGGATCAATCCCCATTGTGGATTGATCATGTCGGTTATTGTAATAGGACCAAATCCCGTTTTGCAGATTGGTCAAAAGACAATTGTAATAGGCAGAATAAGAAGTCGGCCCCAGTAGATATTAAAGAGGCCCAGAAATATAATAAAGGTTGGTTTACCCACCCAGTTTGAGAAGTCGGCCTTGCCAGTGAAGAGACACTTCACACGTGCCAGACTTGTATAAATAAAGGAGGCTAGCACCTCACTTAGACACAACTCACTTGCTCATTTTGAGAGACAAGTTCATATATGCTACCGGAGAAGAAGGAGAGAGAGAGTGGCGCATATCTGGGAGAGGACTTTCTGTATTAGCTTAAGAGATCTCTTGGCATTGTACTGGATATCTATATTAAGGAAGTTTTGCTGGGTTTTCTTCCCCTAGAGGGTTTCCCAGGATAAATGCCATGTCTCTTGTGATTGTGTATTTCTGAGTGATCTTGGATTATGCTATTGTTATCTAATGAAATGCAAACATCTATAATAATGGCTTAAACATTAACAAGACCCTAGGGGGAAGAAATTTCAATCACAAACTCTTGTGGCTTCCCAGGAGAGGGTGAGGGATCTGTGAGAGGAAGGAGGAAAGTAGGGCTACACTTTTGGCTGCTGAGATTTCAGGAGAAGGAGGGGTTTAAGGAATTCTGAGTGAGCCAAACACCCCAGATGACCAATAAGGGAAGGGCTCTTAAATGTTTGAAAGTTCTTGTCCCAAACACATTGCAAATCTAACAATCTAGAGGTTTCAGTCCAAACTTTGTTGATGAAACTACACTTTAGAAAGAGGTGTAAAATATTTTCTCCTTCAGATTTGCAAAGGGAGCACCAGCCAGGGCCAAAGAAATTTCTCTTTTGGAGGTTATCCCAAGTCGAAACTTTATTTTGCAATACATTCCACATAAAAAATCTTGTTTTTGCAGGACTTTTGACCTTCCACAATTTTCTCCACCACCAAACAGGCTCTTAGAGGCCTAATTCCGAGTTATATTTTAGATAACCCAATTTTGGGGAATAAATCCCCGAGGGGGTTGGGTCCCAAATCAATTCATCTTCGCAGCCCATGAGTCTTATTTGTGAGGAATTTAGATTGAAAATGTATCTTTCCAGTTCAAGTTTTTCTTCTTCTCTAAGACCCAATATGTTTGCATTCGTCCATCCCTGTGACCATAAGGTGGAGTGACTATGATTCACCAAATTGTTTAAATGAGTAAAACCCAAAGAATGCAGATGTTGAATTAACTGCTCTTAAAGTATGTGATTACCTTCACTCCTTGGCCAAGGGTCTTTCCCTATTCTGAATAAGTGTCCATTACCGAGTTTCCAAGCTAAACTATTTTCAATTAGTGGAAAAGCGTTTAAAATTGCTTTCTAGATCACCGAGGTCCCCTTTTTGGATTTTTGTTGACTTCTAATCCAAAACTCCAGTGGGAATGGTTCAATATATTTTCGAATAATGACCTTTGTCCAGAGGCTGGTGGATTTTATAATGCACCATCCCCCCTTGGCAGCGAGTTCTTTGGAAAAGAGAAAAATATTTTTCAGGCCCCAACCTCCCATTGCCTTTGGGACGACAATTTTATCCCAGCGGACCCAAGGAATTACATGAGCTTCCCTTTTTCCACTCCAAAGGAATTTTGAGGTGAGTTTTCTTGCTGCTTTCAGAATTCCTTTAGGGATACAAGAGAGGGACGTCTAATAAACTAGGATAGCTTCCAAAATTGATTTCACTAGTAGCAATCTCCCTGCACGTGAAAGCCACCGGTGACTCCAAGTATTTAGTCTTTTGTCCATTTTCTTCAGAAGCCACTTCCAATCTTCTTTTCTGTAATCATTGGGTTTTAGAAGGAAACCCAAGTACTTTAGACCATCATCTAAAGTCTTTCTTTCGAAGGGGAAAAATAACCTAATGGCTTGCTCTTCTTCTTCATATAAGAGATGTGTAGAGAGCGACGATTTTTTGTCATTGATTTGCATCCCTGTTGCTTTTGAGAAAAGAGAAAGAATGTTCCTTAAGACCTCTGTTGGGGCAATTCAATTGCCTAAATTGCTTTCATTTAATTATCAACCAGGGATGCTCGTAAGCGTGTGATGATGCCAGCAAAATATATGCAGGAGTAGGCATCTAACTCTAATCTAAGAAAATTCAATCAAATCCTAACTCTTGCATTCCACTTAATAAGACTTAGTTGTTGTAGGCATGAAAGCACTAGCTCCCTTTTAGGAGGTCTTCTAGGAATGTTTCAAATAACCCATCAACAATCAAGATCATCAAGTAGACACTCATGCATTGAAAATAAATACACTTAAAAAGGCTTAGTTGTTGTAGGCATGAAAACACTAGCTCTCTTTCATGAGGTCTTCTCAAGATGTTTCACAAAACCTATCAACAATCAAGATCATCAAGTAAACACTCATGCATTGAAAATAAATACACTTAAAAAGGCTTAGTTGTTGTAGGCATGAAAGCACTAGCTCCCTTTCAGGAGGTCTTCTCAGAATGTTTCAAATAACCTATCAACAATCAAGATTATCAAATAATTCTAATAAAAACAATAAATCATATAAACCTATTCAAAGCATTAAAACAAGAAGAAAATGCTACTATAATCTATTTGGAGTGAGCTCAATTCTCCCAATAACAAAGTAACACCTAAACTAAAGCATTCTAAATCTAAACAAGAGAATGGAAACTGATGTGAAAAGAAAGCTTGATTCTTATTCCATCATAAGTTGGATACAATGCTCCAAGAGTCCTCCCCTTGAAATGGAGGAGGCACTCCTATTTATACAAAAGTTTAAGATAACTTAGATCCACAAATATCTCCTAGATCCACAAATGTCTCATTTGGTTACAACCATGTGCTCACACATATCAAGTGATATCTCTAAAAATCCTCTCACAAATCTCTCTTTCATGATTAATCTCCATCCAAGATACTTGAGTAAATCTCCAAATCTTTGAGGGGTTGAAGAGGATTCGAATTTGAGGCTTGATGGTCAAGTTTGACTTGGTTGGAGTCTTCAAATACACCTGTAAACATCATGAAACTTATCCCACTTTCATATATAAGTGTAAACATGTTATTTTTCTAATATTTAATCATAAATTCACTCAAAAACACTAAAATAGATGCATTGGAAAATAATACGTCTAAAACCCATGTAATCATGAAAATGGTTTAATGTAAGGGTATGGGAAAGCGGAATATGGTTAAAACTGAAGTGAAAGGTTGGTAAAAAGATGGTACTTTGGCGACCTAACAACCTCAACTTCCCTTCTGAATCCTCCTTAAAAATTAAAACATCGTCCACGAAAAGGAGGTGTGTGAGATACAATACATGTGAGGTTTTGATTCTTGAGAAGGTGCCTGCACTCTTTGCATGCGTGATTGCTTTGCTGAGTCCTTCCACTACTAAGAAGAAGAGAAGTGGCGATAAGGGACACCCTTGTCTGAGTCCTCTTTCGGAGGAAAAGAAGGAAGAAGCCGAGCCATTTATTAGGACCGCAAAGGAGGCCGAAGTGAGGGAGTTCATAACCCAATTTATGAAAGGAACTTCAAACCCCAGATGAGTAAGTAATAACCAGATGTACAACCATCTTACTCTATCATATGCTTTTGAGAGTTCGATATTTAACATTGCTACTTTTAAACTTCTTGTCTTCATGCTGTGAAGACCTTCTTGTGCTATACCTATGACTTCATGGATTTGTCTTCCTTCCAGAAAGCCAAATTATTGTTCCGAAATATTTTTAGATAAGATTCTTTTAATCCTTCTAGAAATTACTTTGGAGACGATCTTGTATGCGCAATTACAAAGAGAAATTGGTTTGAAGTCATCCAGAGTCTCCAGGTTATCCGTCTTTGGGATAAGTGCAAGCAACGTTGAGTTAAGGCTATGAGGAATTCAACTTGAAGTTCTAGTGTCCTCAATCATCTTCAACAAATCAGGTCCTATAAACTCATAACAACCCAGGAAAAGTCAATAGTCCATCCATCTGGGCCTAGGCTTTTATCTTTTTGGAAACTGTGAAGCACTTCCAGTAGCTCTTTTTTCTATAACTTCTTCCATCATGAGCCGATTGTCTGCTTCCTCAAAAAATCTGGGAAAAAATTGTGCCACTTGGACTACTTCTTCTATAGAAGCTTGGGTTTTTGCTTTGAAAAGATTTCGAAAGTAATTTTTCCCCAATTTTGACATCCCTTCAAAAGTCGTTTCCAAGTTTCCTGCTGAGTCCTTCAATTGCCAAATAATATTGGTATTTTTTATTCCTTTAGCAAAAGCTTGGAAGAACTTTGTATTTTCGTCTCCACTCTCTAGCCATATAGCTCTACTCTTTAATCTCCAGGATTCTTCCTTCTCCTTGAGTAGTTTGTTCCTCCTTTTCTCTAGATGGAGTAGATTGATTTTTGACTCAGTTGTGGCAAAAACTCCCCCCTCTTCTTCCAAGAATCTTTGTAATTCAATTTCGATTTCTTTTAATTCCTTTTCCTCATTTTTCCTTTTTTGGGAGGCTAGGTTTTTACCACTTCTTTGATCCTTTTCAGATTTTCTTTGAACTAGAAATATGCCAACTGAGGTAGATCTTGTCTAAAGGGGATCCAATGTTCCTTTATCAGTTCAAAGAAGGAGTCATCTTCAAGCCAAGTTTTGTTAAATTTAAAGGGATTGGCTTGCTTCTCAGAACCCTGTCTGAATTCCAGGAATATTGGATAGTGATCTGACAAGCCTCCAAAACCAATCCACTGCTTTACAATTAAGTATTTGTCCAAAAGAGAGTCGGTTATCATGAACCGGTCCAGTCTCTTAACAACTCCTTCTACTCCTACCCTGTTGTTTTTCCAGGTAGGCTTGAGGAGTATAAGGTCAAGATCTGTTAGTATGTACTCTGCAAATTTTTGACAGAAAAAATATGCCAGAGGGTTGGGCCTGGTGCTATCCCCCCACACTTCTAAAGGACCTAGAGAGAGGTTTAAGTGCCCCCCTAAAATTAGCAGCTCTTTAAAGAAAGACTTTATGAGAAGAGAGTCCCAAAAAGGTTTCCTATTCTGATAGGGTCCTTAGATGTTTAGGATATGTATAACATCCTTAAGATTCGGGGCCAAAACCATGATCCCAAGTCCAGAATCCAAACCCCAAGAGTTAATGGCTTGAAAGTTGTGTGAGTTCCAGCCTGTGGCTAGACCCCAAGACCTATCCATAACATCCATTGTAATAAACTCCCAACCCGGTAGGAGTATTTCTAGGTTGGAATTTACGTCTTCACCTACTCCCATTATTTCTTGAAGGAGTAGCACATCCAGGTGTTCTGTCACAATCACCCTTTTTAGGGAAGGTTTTTGAGGGCACCTGCCAAACCCCTACAATTAAAAGACATAATATTCATAGCAAAACCTTGCCTTGAGGCCTTGATGCTCTAAGTGCTCAATCGATTGATTGTTGTTTTCCGCCCAGAAGATCTATCCTAGCTTTTGAAAACATGGATTTTCTCCCGCGGCCTCCCCTGTCCAGGGAAGAGATTTCCTCCTTTCCTAGTCCTCCCGTGGAAGGGGATATTTTTTGAGATCTTAGAAAGTAGCGAGAGGTTGAAGACTTGTTTGAAAGGGAGGAGGACGAGGAGGCTTCTTCTATAAGACAAAGTCACTTGGGAGGGGGTGGAACATCCGAGAGGGAAGATTCCTTGTTGCAGTCTGAGAAATTCTCAGTAAACTATGAGGAGACATTGTTTATAGACAAGTTTTTCAGAGCCTCCAACCACCCATTGCCCTCTAGTGTCAATTTTTTAATTAAAATTGTAATAGGAGGAGAAGAAAGAAGAGGATTACCCAAGACCATACTCCTTGAGCTTCCTGTATGAAGAGTAGTGAGGCTTGTTTTCTTATGTCCTTCCTTTGCTTGTCTTTCAGTTGTTGGAGAGAAATCCTTCTGATACATTTTCTTTGTGGCTTCTGTGGACTATGTTGAAACTGTTGTAAGAGAAGCTTCCTTTTCTGCACCAATTTCCTGCCTGCTGCTGTCAACTTGAGTCGTAGCCTTTAATTTGGCTCTGTAAAAAGTGTCTCCTTTTGTCCTTAGGGGAAGGTGGAAGTTTTCCACCGGATGCCCATACTGATGGCATCGATGACATCTAAAGGGGACATTTTCATAGTCCAGTAATTGGGTGTGTGTGAAATTCCCCCAACTTAAGTCGATTTCCCCTCCAAGCCCTTCTCTGACATTTAGATTGACTAAAATTATTGCAAATTTTCTTTGTTTTGTCTCCTCGAAGGGTAAATCTTCTTCAAGGAAATCACCCAGGAAATTCCCGATGGCTTTAAAGTAATCCAAAGTGTAGAAATGAAGTGGAAGAGCTGGGAGTCAGACCCAAACATGGATTATGTCTAGTTTCTCTCCGCTTGCATCGAAAAGGGGGCTCCAAGGCTTTAGCAGGAGGGGTGAATAGTTGACGCTCCAATTTTTACCCAACACCCATTTAACATGTTCTAGTTGGAGGAAATTGAAGGCAAACCAGTTTCTGCTTAATTCAATAACCTCTAGGGCATATCCAAGGTGTTCTTCCCAAACCGAATGGGTCCAATCTACAATGGTCTTGAGGGAAAAAGACTTGCTGCTGCCTCTCCAAACTAAAGTCTGATTAGACAGCTGCACAACCCTGTTCATGCCTATCTCTTCCCTAAGCACTAGGTTACCAACTTTTCCTTTTGACTTGAGTCCTTTCCATCTCTGCTTTTTCCATGCACTGTGGAGTCCCCTAGAATCCCAAGAGTCCTCTGCTTTAAAATATGGGGATAAAACCATTCTTTCTTAAGTGAAAACCCTTTGTTCTTCGACGTCTAGATGAGCATAAATAAACCCTTTTGAGGGGGAAGGAAACTCCTGTGAGACCGCTTGGCAAAACACCTTGCTTATGTGGGAAAAACCTATGACAACACGGGCCTTTGCGCCCCCTAATGAAAAACTGCTTCCTTTGTGGTCTGGACAAGTAGAGGATAGAGAGCGAAGAAAACCCCCTTCCTCCTAAGAGAGCCAGTATAGTGCTAGGTTGTCCGGTGAATTGAGAGCGGAGGGGAGGCCTCTTTCTAAGACAAGAGGGTCCAAAACCAAAAAATCCGAAAAATATCTGAAGCAACCAACATACAAATCATTCCAAGACGATGATAAAGTGGCTGTCTTCTTATCAGTAAGGGGGGGAGGAGGCTCGGGGGAAGAGAGCAGAGCCTGACCGAGCGGAGAAAAAAAATCTGTCAGGAACCTCAGTCCAGGTTCTGCCTCACTCAAAGAAAGTTTAGGGGAAACATGTTCTAGCAACTTGTCCATATCTAATGCCCATCAATCCACATTAAAAAAAAACTAAGTTGATACACGATGTAGTCGCGGTCGTGACAACCACATCTACAGGTTATGTGGAGACCAAGCAAACCACCCAAGCCTCCGCAGGGAAAAAATAGTGAGAAAAAACTAGGGAGAGTTCTGATCCTTTCTGGGGCAGATGTAAAAGAGTGACCGAAAAAAATTAACCACATCTGCAGGCCTGAGTGTGAAGAGAAACCGCAGAGCCCATCGCTCCCCCTTTTACATTTTAATTTTAAGATAAATAATAATTATAATAATCTAAAAGTTAAATAAATAATAAACTATAACATACTAAATAATATATATATTGATTTAATTTTGGGTAATTTTTTTATAGAGAATAATAATAATATATATTGATTCTACTTATAATTAATTTTTTTTGAGAAAATATTAATAGTATTTGTTTAAATAATATTTTAACTATAATTGATGATTTATTGATTTTTAGGCCAGTGGTTTTTCATGCCTGCAGAGGTAGTTTTTTCGATGTTTGACTTTGGGTAGGCTACGCGGATGGATGGAGGCCCAGTCCCGAGTCAACATCCCTTTTTTGGCGTTCTGAAAACCTTTTTCGGTAGATCCAAATGTTCATAGTAATGGAGCTTGAAGCTTTGGATTTTGGGGAGGATTCGATCTCAACAAATGAGATATTCATATATGACCTCGATTTCATCACTCGTTAGAGGGTTAGGACAGATCAATCTTCGCAAGATCCTAAACCCTCAATAGAGCCATGCGGTATGGAGGATGACTAGGATCCATCATATGGCCCGTTAAACATTCACATGACAGAGGGAATATCGATCGTAGTAGATAACTCACCAACTTTCACATGAGAGCAGATTAATTCACCGCCCTCTTCCGTAGTCATTGAAGAGGTTGAAAAGCACGAGGGAATTACTTTTTCACTTAATGTGTCGTTCCCTCATCCAAGCACCAAAAATCGTGCTAAGTCACCCTCTTCTCGCATCTTTTCTCTAGTTAATGACGAAGAAGCTAGGGGCAAGGAAGAGCCATAGAGGAAATAGGTGTCAAGTAAGACTAAAAAGTGTATTGGAGCTAGATTGAAGAAAGTCTCCATGGTTGTAGGAAAGGATGTTCAGTTGGGAGATTTTCTTGGAATCATGGGTAAAACCTTGGTAGGGCGGTTTTGCGGGAAGACAGTCACAACAAATTCTTTGAAACAATGCTTGGATTTAAATTGGATGTCACTGCTTGGTTATTCGCCAATTTTTCATGTGCTATCTCGTAGATGGCTTTGTTTTAAATAATCCTCAGAAGAAGATGCATATACGATCATCGGGTGAGAATGGACTTGGGGCCCCTTGGGGCCCCTCAGGGATGTGGTTGATCCAGATTGGTCCCTGGTGTTCGTTCAATGGGTGTGGGAAACTCTACCTAGTATCCCATTGATTTTCTAAATTGAGCCTTCATTGATAACCATTAGTAATAATATTGGGAGGTTTTGTGGTATGGAGCATGGATGGGAGAGTAAGGTTGATCGACGTTGGGCATGGGTCCAAGTGGAAGATGATATTTGGGATGGTCTTATTGAGATACTCAACTTGATATTTGGAGAAAACATTTGAAGACATAGAGTGGGCTATTGGAGGTTGCCTTTCTAGTGTTTTGTATGTCATGAAGTAGGACATCTGCAATCTCAGTGAAACAAGGTTCTATTGACTTGAAATCTCGTCACCTATTATAAAAAGCCTACAAACGATTGTAAGGACTATTATATATTTATGCTATAATATTAATAGGTGGGGTCCCCTAGAAGAAAACACATGAATGATTATTTTCAAACATTTTCCTCAACACACTACATATTTGCATGAAGCTTCAAAAGTTATGGTGTGTGTGATTGTTGGCATGATAAGATGATGATATTGGTTGTCACACTTCAGTTTGGTGCATGACAATGATAATTGTCTCTCTTCATTATTCAAATTTTTGTGGCGTGGAATTTGTAAGATATGTTGCCCTATTCTTATGATTGCATATGTAATACAAGTTAAAATCATTTTTAGTGCTTATGAACTTTATAGTTTTTATGACCTATATAAGTTTGAAATACATATGATGGAGATAAGGTATGGAGGGTGGAGGCTTGGTTTCATAATATATATATATATATTATAATTTCTCTCATTATGCGCCCCCCCTCCGGGGGGGGGCATAATGAGAGAAATTATAATATAATTTCTCTCTTTATGCGATCTTGGTTCCTCATCGATCCTCGGTTTGATGAAATGGATTACCCTTTCCTTTCTGGGTTTTCCTTGGAGACGTTCCTCTCCTGATGTCAAGAACGTTAGGGGTGTGGCCGAGAGAGAGCCCACCCACTACAGCAAGCACGATAACAAACTTTTCGCATACCTGGCTGGATAGAGCATGTGTCCAAACGGATTCACTTCTTATGTAAGATGAGGTTCCCTGTGATAACTGGTAGAATGAGGTCGTCAATTAGATAGTTTTTATCGCCTTGCTTGAAAGGCATGCGATACTAGTGTTTCTCTTAAGTTCATTTCATTGATCCGTTGATTCCCAACTTTTTGTCAGAAGGCGAGTGATAGGTTTACGATGGTCCACACCCGAAACCCAAGGCCACCATAGTAGGTGGTCCTGCCCCACCTGCGCCGGTATATATATATATATGAAAGTTTTCTTACATATACAAAGACCTTGATATAAATTCATAATATGCACAAAGGTTATGTACTATCAATTGGATCCACTTTACAATTTAGTTCCATGTTGCAACACATGTAATGAATAAAAGGTTATGTTTTGAAATATCGTAAGTATCAATTCCATGGGAAATAAGTGTTTGAACATTTGTTTTAATATGAAATATGGTGAAGTGACGCATATGTTTTTAATGGCATGAAGTTTGGTCTTTTTTACATACCACATTATATATATACAGACATATGCAAATAGAATAAACCATAGCCTATTCGTATGGATGCTGACTTGATTAGTTATTATTGTGAAGTGACAATTTTGATGGAAATGAGTAAAAGGAGTTTAAAACACGTGGTTGTAAGTTGACATGGCATATGGTATCAGTCTTGTGATTAAATTTCATGGCATGAAATGTATGGTGTATATGTTAAAGGCTTGTGCGAATTGTTTGAAGTGATAAGTTGGCATACACATGTGAGCTATGGTTTTGAAGGCTGACATGATGGGTTGGCCATGCATTAATTTGCAAGGACGTGGTAACTAATGTTATAGTCCCGTGTATACCAGCCCATTTTGCCTTAGTCTTTGTTAATTTCATTTAGGTTCTGTTGAGATTGTAGAGAGTTCGAGCTAGCTTGGAAACCCTGCGCCTGGAAGTTTTAACAATTGTTTCTGACCCAACCTTGGAATAAAAAAGGCAGCAAGGCTAGGTATGTACATATCAGTTTGTCAAGCATCTTATGCATGCATTTTTCAAAGTGATAATTTATTAATGGCTCTAGTTCTTGACTGGTTTTGAGTGTGTGTCTCTCTTCCCACTTTTCACTCTTAATGAATAATTGTCCAAGGGTTTTAGTTGTCGAAACAACTACTCTATGTTGAATGTCTTCCTCTCTTCATGCATTATTTAACTTTCCATTTCTTTGAAAAATTATCGGTTATGGCTATTGAAGTTAAACCCATTTGATATTTATTAAAAGTTATGACCTGGGTTCGGGTTCTGTAGCTATTCATCTACTGTCTATTATTCCAGTTGAGAAAAGCATGGTTTTGAGACATGTTGGTCATTTTGGATGTGGGTCTGGTGTTGAGTTCTGAGTTTGAAATTTTATATATGTATAAATATATACTAGCCTTGGTTTATTTTTGAAATGGATAAACTGCAACCAACATTTAAATGCTTGGTCTCTTCAGAGTCAACACTAGGTTTTGAACCCGTGACTTCAATGGGTGTTCAAATGAATATAATATTTTGTACATGTGTTACTTTTATCATATGGCCGACATAAATTCTTGATTGATTTTGGTTTTCTACACTTTGAACCCGTGCCTATACTATGGTGATTAAGTTTTGAATAAAGTACGAACAACTATATGTGTTAATTCATATTGTTTGTTGGGTTTAAGCCAAAGTCGGGTTTTTAACACACGACTTTATAAGATGATTGATCGGATTTAAAGTTTGCATATGGGTTGTTAAGTGACTTTTACAACTCATTTTACTTTCAACCTTTATTCTACACCGAGTTTAAGTTGAGTTTTAAACTCATGACCATGAAGAGATAGTTGGTGTTTGATAAAATTTTAAAGAGATGATAAGATTTGTTCGCTCCTATATTATTCTCACAACCAAACAATATTTTCCTTGTTTCCAAGATAGGGTTCTGAGTTTGAATTTGAGTTGATCATATTGAAGAATATTATATTGTTTCCTAGTTGTATTGGTTTCAAACCTGTGGCAAGATTTAAATGGTGATTTCTTTTGGATTGAGTTGATGAGTCAACAAAAGATATTGTTTTCGCAACCAATCATGGGGTTTCGAGTTCGAGTTTTGATTAATAAACTTTGTTTTTCAAGAAATGTTATATTGTTTGGCTGCCTGGTTGTATTTATTTCAAAACTTGGTTACGCTTGAACCTGTCATGTTTAGTCTAAGGTAAACAATATGGTTATGCACATTCTTTATTAACAATGTTCTTTTCCAAAAGGTTAGGATATGATTACAACTTAACATGCTAAAACATTATGACCATTTTAGATGCACTATTGTTGATCTTAAAGACTATTTTACGGTCTTTGAGTCAACCTCTCGAGGATAAAATCCCCCTGCATTTTTAAAGAGGTGGTACTCCTCTATTTGTCTTAAATATGTGGCTGATGTTCTTCTTGAATTGCAACATTAGGGTTCTCACTTTGAGTTTTAGGAACAAAATATGATGCAAAAAAAAATTCACATCTTTCATGAGATTTTTCTTCTAAGTCCTTCCGTCCATTGTCTTGGAATAATATTGGGAAGTTTAAGATATTAGCACCAGTCTCATGAATATTTATTTCAATGACTTGAGCTCACTGCATTAACTCTTTCTAGCTACAGTTTCCCTCTCACTTCAATAAAAATCTCAGATTCATGGGCAAGGCATTTTCATAACAACTAAAAATGATGAAATCATTTGGAAATATTTCTTGAATAATCTCATGAAGGACTTTCATAAATCCGAAAGTGAAATCTTTGACTATCTCTTCCTCATTCATCTATATTTCAACCAACTTCCAGAAAAGCGAATATGGATCTTTCCTTGGGAAATATTTCTCAACAAATAAATTTTCTAATACATCCCAACTAGTGATGGTTCTGGGTAGCAACGAATAAAACCA
Organism: Picea engelmannii; assembly: GCA_009831015.1. NCBI lineage: Eukaryota > Viridiplantae > Streptophyta > Pinopsida > Pinales > Pinaceae > Picea > Picea engelmannii. The sequence goes on from ML797093.1 coordinate 79,912, forward strand.
TTCACTAGCATTTCATTTTAGAGTTAAGATAAACAGTTGGCATGCAACATCATTTTTAATCACATTATAAGTATCACAAGCACTATCAAACTTAACCAAATGCTTCTCTGCATTCTATGAAATATTTGCGAAGAACATGGGAAAATTTTCCATGGAAATATTTGGCAAGGGATGAACTTCTCCTTGCAAATTGAGTGGACTTCTGTGCAACCATTTCTTTATTTGGGTACCTTCTCCCTTTATTGTAACTTGAACAACTTTTGTTGGGATTGGTGGGGAAGGAAAAATATAATCACAACATGAGAGAAACTCCTAAGAAGAGTCATAATATAGATCTTCTGGAAATTATGGAATCTTTTTGGTGGAGTCGCCATGGCATATTTCTTCAAAATATGGAATCTTAATGATGGATTTGCCAAGGAGGTCATCCTCCCAAATCTTGGATGATTATTTGGTTTTGAAAAAGTTGGCAAAATAGAATTGTTCTTAGAACTATAATACCATATCTTCAAGGTCATTTGATGCTCCTTGAACGGTGTTTTCAAGAACCCAATTCATCTTAAATCAATCTCTAAATATTTTTTCAAAACTTGAACCAAACAACTTCTAATTTTCCAATGATAAATGATCCTAAAAAGTATCATATTTCTTGAAAATGAATCGTTCCCCAATGGAGTCGCCAAAAATGTTGAATCTTAAATATTATTTTACGGTCTTTGAATCAACCTCACAAGGATAAAATCCCCCTGTGTTTTTAAAGAGGCGGTACTCCTATATTTGTCTTAAATATGTGGCTAATGCTCTTGGATTGAACTATCAAATGGGAGAATTCTAAACAACAAAACCCAATTCCTTTATTGCTTTAGTTTTTATATAAAAAGGTTATTGATATTCAAATTTATCCTTGAGTGCAACATTTGCTTGGAATGGACCAAGCAAATTCATAACAATAAAAAGATAAAGAAAAGCTTCAATATAGAAATAAATATATGCTCAGCTTCATTATAACATCCATTTGAAACACATGCAAGCAGAATATGCAACCATATTTTCTCACAAGAAAGAGAATGAAACGAGGTTGATCACTTCAGAGAAATTTAAATGAGTATTGCATTTAAAATTAAAAGAATATGATGAGCACACTGCAAAAATATCATACTCAAAAATCGCAAAGCCTGAGAAATCATTAAAGTTATGCCCCAAATTAGTTCTCTAGGGAGTTCAATACATGAAAGATATGTCACATTACAAAGAATTTCAATAAATCGATTGACAAATGGCCAGGAATAAAGCCTGCCAAATGCAAGAACTAAACCTCCACAAATCTATTAGACAACACTGGTTTACATTATCAATCATATATATGGATGTAAAATACTCCTATTAATCCTTTAGAAAAATTCCTGGAAGAGATAAAGGAAAAAATTAAAAAAACTTGACCGTATGCTCAGTCTCAAACATACAAACATAAATCCCTGAGAGAAATAGAGTAGTAGAAGAAGAAGCAAGAAGCAAGAAGATGGAGATCTATATTTGCAGATGAGAAAGTCAAATGCATACTAAAGGTTGTACAATGTTATTATGATGATCTAACCCTTTCTTTGATGGTGCTCTCCTTCTTTTAAATATGCTCCAAATGCTTCTTTGAGATGCTTTTCCCTAATAGTTAGGGTTTATGTTCTTCTAAAAGTTTCCCACATGCTTATTATTTTTGGAATAAAGAGAATATCCTTTAATAAATGTTTGATTAAATACTTATTGATGAATTGATTCATTGAAATTCATGCCTCCAAGTGGGACCCACTTCACCCCTTTTATAAAAGTTATTTAATAAACTTTTATTTCTAAAAAGTTGGAGTTGATTGCTTGAAAAACATCAACTATCTTTTAATTTTTTGAGCATGATAAGTGACTTCTTAGCCACGGAAAAAATTCAAGAAATAATATTCATTATTATGGCTTTCCAATAAGCCATCTTGAGTGAAATTTTAAGTTTTATATCTCAACTTATAACCTCGGGAAGTTGAGGTTCCAAATAGATTTCCTAGGGAGCCATGAAAAGAGAGCTGCCCATTCTTTTAATTTATAGAAATATTATGGCCAAATTCAGCCATTGAAACTTGTCCCATTATATTCCTTGTCAAATTACCTTTCCAACAAGGTCTTGTTTTCCCCAAATGGACGTCTGGATCAAAATATATGATCTCCAGAAGATGGAGACTCAACCACTGTCGATTTGGTTTGTGGGTGAATCTTGTCCCTTGATTTGATTACTCCTTTTTAGTCCCACATTCATTTGGGAAGGGAAAAAAATAGTGTTTATATTGAAAACACTTTCCTTATCATTCATGTGTGCCTTAGAAAAATTCATGACTTAGTAATATTTTGGTCGCCCAATTACTTCCCAATCATTGCCCAATCAGCCTGTGAATGCTTGACACGTGATGTCCAATCACCATCTAGTTACCTTCCATCTCACTATCCAGTCATCTATGTTTGTCCATGTGTCACTCGGGGGGTAGGTCCACCTTACTGCCACGTGTCACCTAGGGATAGGTCCATGTCACTGCCACATGTCCCAATATGGTAGGTCCAAAAAAAGGGGGCAGAAACTTAGGATAAGAAATAATGTTAAAAAATTAAATGAAGTGTTTGCGGAGTTACGAGAATGCATAGGTAAAGGAGGTAGGTGAGGAGATAAAATTAGGTAAAAATGACTAAGTATGAGGTGCAAAAAGGGGAATGGAAAGTGCATTATTATGAAGGTGAGATTGTGGGTGCGGAACACAAGACATGATGAGATGAAAATGATGGTAGGGTATGGTCTCCTGCATCCACATTCAAAAGTAACAAATAAACTAAGTATAGGAATCAATAAAAATAAAATGTAAAACCCAGTAAAATGACTAATTCATGAAGGGTAAAATTTGGGTAACAGGAAAGATAGAGGTGCAAATTGAGGGTCGTGAGATCAGACTCAGTAACAGTAAAAACAAAGTGTAAAACCTAGTAAAATGACTAATTCATGAAGGGTGCAATTTGGGTAATGTGGAAGACAAAGGTGCAAATTGAGGGTCGCGGGATTGCGGGTGTGAGACACAAGACATGGGGAAAAAAGGAAAATAAAAAGGGAGGATGTCCCGCATCCACATTAGAATACTTAGTGAAAAAAGAGTAAAACATGGTAAGTCATTGTTGTCGCACAATTTGTACTTGCCCAAAGCCCAAGGCAAGTGGATACAAAATTGGCATAACTGGAAATGACCTATCACTGTCACCTTAATAGGAAATCCCTTTCTATTTAGGAGTATGTTGCGGTACCCCAGGGGAGACGTCCCAATGACCTGAGGGTTTGAGAAGGCTAAGGAAAATGATAGAAGAAAGTCCCTCCCCTCTCACAGGTCACTCAGTTAAAAAGGGTTCTTTAAGTCTTATTGAAGATGAATCAAAATAATATTATTGTGTACCCGCCGAGAACAAGACAACAAAGAAAAAAGGGGCATTTTCCAAGTACCAAAATGATATTAGTGCTTCATAAGACAATGAACTCTTCAGAAATGTACCAACTGATTTAAATTTGCAGCAATGTAATGATTTATAACAATAATGAGTATTTTGTAACAACCACAAGATTTATGCTCTAAAATGCTTGAATAAAGACTTGAAATAATAGCTTTAACTAGGCATTTTTATAATAAATAGTCACAAGCAGTTTTAGCAACATCTAGCTAGCATAATATATCACTTTTTAGGGGTTAATTTGCCATTTTTAGATGGTTGTAGAAATATTTTGCAACAACAAGTAGGTTAATGATTTAGACTAATCTACGGTTAGTAGGGGTTAGTAGGTGTTCAAGGGAAGATGTTCTGAAAATTTGTTTGATCAATCAACACTTGTAATGGGTAGACTAGTGCCTTCTAGTGTAATGGAGTCAATGATGGTAGCAACAACTTTTAGAGGAAAATAACAATGATAATGTTTAGTCAAAGGGAATGGAGAGGATGAGAGAGGTGTTGGTAGCCCAAGGCCTAAAACAATCCAAGTCCTAGAGATAATTGCTAGAAAGTAATAAAAATTAGACCCTAGCAATTTCTCCTTTTCCTTAGACAATTTGAAAAAAATATGCAATAGGCAGTGAGGTAGGGTTACTAGAGTGCTACAATGGTAGGGCTCTAGTATCTACTTCTAGATAGGTGTCTTTCAAGAAATTTTAGCAAGTGGAAGATTATAGAGAAAAATATAGTAACATATGTCTTTCTCCTAGGGTTTCAAGCAAACAATTTCATAATCTTTAACATGAAACAAGTAAATTCACCATAAGCATTCATTCACAATAAAGAAGTGCAGATTTTCTACTTACTTCACCAAGAATAATCAAGCATAAACTCTAGTTGAAGATCCTCCACATGAAAATTTACCAAAATACACCAAGATTTGCCTCCTCCAAGAAGTGCACACCACTAAATTTCAGCCAATAACCCTTAAAGAGGGATGAATTTCAGACCACCACTTGTGTGATGAGTGAATGATGAAAAAATGAGAGTTTTATCTCTTTATTTATACAATAATTATGACCTTTAATTAATTTTAGGTCATCAAAAGGCTGACATGGCCAAATTACATGAAAAATCTAGTTTTTACACAAATTCCAATAATTAAACCCTAAAATCATTTTTAGAGGTGACATCATGCCCTTCTAGGGTGACGTTGAGCCTCCTGGGTGAAACATTGGGCCACATTTGCAAAATGTTAGGCCTTCCAAGCCCCTAGATTATGCCACATGTGCCAATTAGCACACAACTTCCTCCATAATGCCAATCTTGACACTGGGTGATGTCTAGGGTCACAATGGTGACGTCACGAGCCTCCCAAGGCCAACTTCTAGGTGGAAGGGAAAGATCCCCTTGGGTATAGGTCTACCAAAGTGTCTCAGGTGAAACATCCTTTCTTTTTCCTGGTGCAAGTCTTTGACATCTCTCTACCCCTGGCTAGGGTCACAACATCCATCTATGGGATTTCAACCCCATGAAGGTCCAAGCTAATCATCTCCCCATATGTACCTGTCCACTGGGCATGGTCTTGCAACAAAAACAAGTACACCCTCCATGGGCTCATAAGTCACAAGGATAATAACAATGTCAATCATATCCAATAATCAAATTACCCAAACATGTGCATCAAACCCCCTTTACCCAGATGCTCAGATATGTTATGCAGTTTAACAAGCCACGTTTGGAGAGGGTCTCAGGATGTTCTATTGGGCTAATCCTCCCCAAGTTTTGGGTGTTTCCCAGGTGAGAGCCAATCTAGGTCATGTAAGTGTGTGAAATGGTGTAGGTGAAGTGTTTGGGTAGAGGGTGCAGTGATAACATGGAAATGTAGGTCTTGCATGTGGGTGCCTTTGTAGAGGGCGAGTTGCACCTTATCATGGATGTCATTGTTTCCTAGCCCATTCAATTCCTTTTATTCTTAGTCTTATTTCTTTTTTCTTTCAAGGGAAAAGTTGGGGGACACTGTATTGGTGTGGTGACCAGAGGTGATAGCGTTACCCACAAGCACTACATAGAAATGACAAGGTTGGCTTGTGATGAGACCCCCTTTCTCTTGGTTATGCAACCAAGAGCCACTACCTTGGTTTGGTGACCAGATAGATGGCAATGTCATACCGCTACATGCCCATGGACCTAATAGGTCGTCTTATGATGAGACCTCCCATCCACCAACTAGACCTTGTGTTTTATTTTATCTTATGTGTCCCCTTTTCTTACTGAGAAGCCTTTTATTTATTTCTCCAGAATCCCTGGGTGAAGCATCTCAAAGGTTAGCTACTTTTACCCTCTGGGCCTTTAGCCCCTTCTTCCCACAAGGCAAGGTACAACCCTTCCTAGTGTGGCAAACCCAATAACCGAACCAAGGTAGGGGAAGATGAGAGGGATAATGATGAAAATTAGTAATTATGGAAGTAATGGACGATGAAATTTCATACACCCACCCAGTGGAAACTGATCCTAAAGGGAGAACCAAATTACTAGGGCATTCTGTCACCACCCAGGTATGAATAAGTTAAAGTGCATAATTTCCAAGCAAACGTTATGAAATGAATGAGAGTTCAGTGCAACATATTCAAATGCTTCGAAAATCAGAGTGACACATACCATGATACCCAGACTCATTACCTCATGGAGCAAGACCCACTACTAATTTAGGACCAAGTTGGTGGGATGGATGCTGCTGCTGCTGATAGATGGGATGCACTGAAGAAAAGATGGGCCCTTCAGGGCCAAGATCAAGTCGTCTGGATCTCAGTACTCCATGTCTAGGACCTATGGGCCTCGAGACATAATATACTTAGTTATCCCTAGGACAGGGGATAACATCTGGCTCCAACTCGGGGAGATGTGCTCACCGTAGAGCACATGAGAACCTCAACATCTTTGGCATGACCTGTATTTGCTAGAGCTCAACAAAATGAATCAGTAATCTTTAGGGTGGTCATATCACCCCTCACTCATATATGATATAATGGAATAAAAGTAAGCATGCATATATATACAAAATGAAAATGAAACTACAACTATATTACTCTAGCATGATGTGCATATGGTATATATAATGAATGCAAATGCCTACCTAAATTACCTGTACTTACCTATCATGCGGCTGGCAAGAAGTAGCGCTTGATGTGTATAACATTCACAAGTAGCTTCAAATCCTCTCCTTCTAGTGTTGCCAAGTTAAAAGAATTTGTTCCTGCCTCATTCATAACCTTGTATGGACCTAGCCATAATCCATCCATATTCTTGTGCATACTAGGTTTCTCCCTTCTTTTATCCCATAACGATACTAAGTCTCCTTCCATGAAACCTGTTTCTTTTGCTTTGTGATCGAAGGTGTTCTTAAATTTTTCTTGATTTTTTTCCATTTGACTTAAGGCAACCTTCCTAGATTCATCCAACTCTACCAATTGGTTAATTATCCCTTGGATTGCTTCCATTTCAGTAGTGTATTACTGAATGAAACTAAGAATAGGGATTTGGAAATTCACAGGTAGTTTAGTCTCCAACCCATATACTAGTTCAAATGAGGTTTTTCCTATTGAGGTCTTTGTTGTTATTTGATCTGCCCATAAGGCATACTTAATCTTGCTATCCTAGGCCTTCTTGTTCTCTCCCAAAACCTTCTTAATGATATTCATGAGGTTCTTATTTCTTGATTCCGCCAGGCTATTCCCTTGTGGGTAGTAATTTGATGAATGAGATAGAATGATGCCATACTTGAAACAAAATTCTGCTAATGCAAGGGAGCTGAAAGATTTGGAATTGTTAGTGGTAATTTTGGATGGGACCCCAAATCTTGTTATGATTCTTTCTTCCAAAAAGTTCATGACCACCTCCTCAGTGGCTTTCTTTGTGGGAATATATTCTAGCCACCTAGTAAAATACTCTATGGCAGTCAAAGTCCATCGGTAGCCGTTACTTGAATTATCTTTAAACTCAACAATAAGTTATAAACCCCATTGTTGAAAAGGAGCTTCTACCAGCACAGGTTTCAAAGGTTGTGTCGAGAGTTTTTGTTTACCTGCAAAGTATTGGCAAGGTTGGCATGAGTGGACATATCGATGAGTATCAACAAACAATGTTGGCCAATAATTTCCAACTCTTAAGATCTTGTGTGCGGTAGTATGGGCAACAAAGTGCCCACCACAATATCCAAAGTGTAATTCCTTCAATAGTTTGTTGGCTTCTTCTTTTCTCACACACATAAGGAGAAATCCATCTAGGTCCTTCCAACCAAGACCATCCTCATTCAAACAATACTTCATAGCCTTAAGTCTCAGATCTCTTCTTTTATAGTCTACTAGATGGTCTGGGTATGATAATTTCTTGAGGTAGTATATTATGTCAGAATACCATTCATCGTGTTCTAGCTCACTCACCACCACATTTACTTGTTTGTTTTCTCCCATCTGTATAGCTTCTTGGTTGCTCTCAGTCAACATTCAGGCTAACCCTTGTCCCTTCACAATCTTGGTGGGTTTATTTCTATGTCATATTCTTGGATCTTGGAAACCCACTTACCCCTAGTACCCATGCAATCTTGTTGTGACAAAAAATCCTTTACTGCTGGGTAAGGGACATACGCCTTGATCTTATTATAGCCTACATAGTTTCTAAAATTCTTGAGGGATTTCACCAAGGTGTAATCTTGCTTTTCAATAATTGAATAATTTAGTTCTGAATCCCTAAGGACTTTACTCATGAACGCAATAGGATGTTCATGTTCATCAACATCTTTCTGCAACAAGACACCTGTGCTAGTATCTTGAGAAACAAAAGTAAATATCATGAAATCTTGTGAATAATCAAGACTAATCAGAACTGGGGCTTGGGAAATGGCGTCTTTTATATCTTCAAAATATTGAAGGGCATTGTCATCCCACTCGAATGTTATGTATTTCTTAAGTAATGTGCTCATGGGTTTTATTCTTTCAACAAAGTTTGGGACAAATTTTCGAATAAATTTTATTTTTCCAAAGAATGATTGTAGGGACTTTTTGTTGGCAGGGGGGCACACATATTTAATAGATTGTATCCTTTGTGGGTCTACAAAAGTTTCTCCCTCTGAGACTATGTCTCCCAATAGATTTCTCTTATCTATCCCGAAAATATACTTCTTAGGGTTTAAGGAAATACCATATTTCCTACATCTCTCAAAGACAATCCTGAGGTGTGATATGTGTTATTTTTTTTCTTTTGATATGACTGTGAGGTCATCTTCATAAATTTCTATAATTTTCTGAATAATATCCCTAAAAGAAAAGTCCATTTCTCTTTGAAAGGTCGAACCTGCATTCATAAGGCCAAATGGAATCCTCAAAATACATGAATGTTCCCCATGGTGTGGTAAATGTTGTTTTGAGTTGATCTTCTCTCTTGAGTAACTATTGATTGTATCCAAAAAATCCATCCAACATGGACATCATGCCCGCCCCCGTGACCATTTATAGTAAGTGTTCCATATTTTGGAGGGGGTAATTGTCTTTCAAAGATAGTTGGTTAAGGTTATGAAAAATCTACGCATATGCAAATGTCACCGCTTTTCTTTCGAACAACTAACAAATTGGACATCGATGATGAATATCTAATGGGGGCTATGATACCAACATCTACCATCTTTTGAAGTTCCTTTTGTATATGGTTTTCTAATGTAGGGTTAATATGCCTTAACTTTTGTTGGAAAGGTTTGGCTCTTTCTGTCAAAGGTATAACATATTGGATGACATCACCCCTATAAGCCCTTAAGTCATCATAAGTCCAAGCAAAGGTATCCTTAAATTATCTTATGAGGTCAAGTATTTTATTCCTTTCTTCTTCTATGGTACCTTTCCCTATTTTGACCATTCTTGGATCCATCTCGGTGCCGACGTTGAATTCTAAGACCTCGTCTATTTTTTGTTTGGGGTTTTTTCCTTTGTAAACATCGTGTCTATCAAAGAGTTGTTCTAAAGGAACACACCCTGTCAGAAGAGTGTTTTTTTGCAAGTTTACTATGTCTAGGTCCATGGAGTCAACTAGGAAGTTTACTTGCGAATTGGTGAATTCTCTACAGTTTTCCATGAATCTAAGGATTTGACTATCATCTTCAAAGACTTGCCAATGTTTTAAGTTTTCATGGATTGATGGTATAAATAGGACCTTCATCTTGCACAAGTTCTGGAGGGAAGCCTCACAAGGTTTCAAAGTAGATGCTGAGACAACCAAAGAATCCGCTACATAGTTTTCTTCTCTTGGAACTACTTCGATTGATACTACTTCAAAGGATTTTGCAATAGATCTTGCAAAGTCTCGGTACCTTTTTAGTCTCTCATTTTTTGCAGCAAAGTTTAACAAAAATTGTGATGCGATTAGGTCTGAATCTCCTATAACCCTCAAGTGTGTGATACCTTTATCAATTGCTAAGTTAAGACCTATAATCAAAGCTTCATATTCAACAACATTGTTTGTACAATGATATTCAAGTCTATAGGAGTAGTATAAAGTTTCCTTAGACGGGGTTGTTAGGACATTGCCTTCCCCTGAACTAGAACTTGAATGAGCACCATCAAATTTTAGGGTCCATATTCCTTTGAGTGTCTTGCCAAGCTCATCCTCGAAGTTTATTCCTTGGAAAAACCAATTTTCCAGCCCATTATTCAAACAAAGGAGTTTATCATTGTGTTCTTCGGGAGTTTCAGTGAGGCATCCTGTGATGGGTTCCTTCTGAAGGGTAAAAAATCCTCCTTCGGTATGGGGTATAATAGTTTTAGACCCTTGGTCTTGGAAGCTCTCGGTTAGTTTTCCTATCAAGTCCTTGCAGAGTATAACCCCCCAACTTCTTAATGTGTCTATTACCATTACATCAATCTTGAAAGAGACATCTGGGCATGCATGGAAGGAAACATTTAGGTCTTTGATAATACCTTGTGTAAAACCGTCTATGTATTTGATTGTGACATATTGAGACCCAGTTGCTACATAACCATTTCTGTCATAATGTTTCTAGGAGTATTTGGGTAAAAAACACAATTATGGAGAAGGAGATCATTGATCTGGAGGGTAACATAAAAAGGTGTAGGTTCACCATATTTTGTTCCCAGGATTCCAACATGATAGACAACGGGGAATTCTTATTCACAATTATCTTCCTCAATGATTTGTGAAGGTAAGTACTCAATTTATTCAACCTCAAAATCTTCATAGGTATCTTGAGGGGGATTCAAATCCTTAGAGGGATAATGTCTTTGTGAAAACAAGACAACATCTTTCATGCTCGAAAAACCCATGCTCTATTTTCTAGGAAGAGTATGAATTTTTACTTCTAGGATCTCTGGGCATTCATACTCTTGCTCTTCCAAGTTTTCCTGATTTAGTCCTAAGATGTCATCTTTATTCACAAGATTGACCTGGCAAATGGAATTGTCTAACTTAATATTTTTTTCAATTTGGCAGGCAACATCTTGTGCTTCCTTGAGGCTTGTAGGAATTCGGTTCTTGAGGGTAAATTGTAATTTTCCTTCAAGGGAGTTTATATAGTGTTGGATATTAGTGCTCTCTTGGTGAAAGTTGGGCTCAAGTCTGCCAATTAGGGTGTTGAACCTATCATTTAATTCCCTAACATCTTCGTCACTTTTTTTGCAAATTTTGAGGTATTGGGAATAAATGGAGGCCATGCTTTCCACCATACCTCATCTTTTGAAGAAAGCATGTTCCAAATCTTCAGGGGTTTTGAGGCTCCCATTTGAGAGCTTATTAATCCAATCTCTGACACTCTCGGTGAGTGAGGCCAAGAAAAGTCTCATAAATGTGTCAGGATGTTCTTTTTCAGATTGATGGAATTCATAACCCTCACAAAATTTAGTCCAATGTGTATTATCATAAGACCCTGCCTCTCCCGAGAATTTAGGTATCCAAGAGTCAACTTCTTTTGGGAGATCATGTAATCCTCCTTGGATATTGGCCAAGTCCAAAGGGACAAAAATTTCTTTGGGAGACCATTTAGGAGAAGCTACAAGGATGACATGGATAGGAGGATGATAGGGTGTATACTGATGTCCACTACGAGTCGTCATTGGTGGAGTCACGAGACAATATTATGGAGATTATCAAAAATATGAGGGGATCACTCTCAATGGAGTCACCAGGTAAGCTTTGTAAAATAAAGGCTTTGAAGAAAAAGGCTTACTGAAAAAGTGTCGTCTTGAGGAATATTGACTCAGTGTTCCTTGACAATGACGCCAAAATGTTATTGCACAATTTGTACTTGCCCAAAGCCCAAGGCAAGTGGATACATAATTGGCATAATTGGGAATGACCTATCACTGTCAGCTTAATAGGAAATCCCTTTCTATTTAGGAGTATGTTGCGGTACCCCAGGGGAGACGTCCCAGTGACCTGAGGGTTTGAGAAATCTAAGGAAAATGATAGAATAAAGTCCCTCCCCTCTCACAGGTCACTCACTTAAAAAGGGTTCTTTAAGTCTTATTGAAGATGAAGCAAAATAAGATTATTGTGTACCTGCCCAGAACAAGACAACAAAGCAAAAAGGGGCACTTTCAAAGTACCAAAATGATATTAGTGCTTCATAAGAGAATGCACTCTTAATAAATGTACGAGCTGATGTAAAGTTATAACAATGTAACAATTTATAAAAACAATGAGTATTTTGCAACAACCACAAGATTTATGTTGTAATATTCTTGAATAAAGACTTGAAATACTAGCTTTAACTACGCAATTTGATAATAAATAGTCACAAGTAGGTTTAGCAACGTCTAACTAGCATAATATATCACTTTTTAGGGGTTAATTTGATGTTGTTAGATGGTTGTAGCAATCTTTTACAACAACAAAAAGTAGGTTAATGATTTAGGCTAATCTAAGGTTAGTAGGGGTTAGTAAGTATTCAAGGGAAGATGTTCTGAAAAATTGTTTGATCAATCAACACTTGTAATGGGTAAACTAGTGCCTTCTAGGGTAACATAGTCAATGATGGTAGCAAACCCTCTTAGAGGAAAATAGAAATGATAATGTTTAGTCAAAGGGAATGGAGAGGATGAGAGAGGTGTTGGTAGCCCAAGGCCTAAGACAATCCAAGTCCTAGAGATAATTGCTAGAAAGTAATAAAAATTAGGCCTACAATTTGAAAAAAATATGCAATAGGTAATGAGGTAGGGTTACTAGAGTGCTACAATGGTAGGGCTCTAGTATCTACTTCTATATATGTGTCTTTCAAGAAATTTTAGCAAGTGGAAGACTATAGAGAAAAATATAGTAACATATGTCTTTCTCCTAGGGTTTAAAGCAAGCAATTTCATAATATTTGACATGAAACAAATAAATTCACCATAAGCATTCATTCACAATAAATAAATGCATATTTTCTACTTACTTCACTAAGAATAATCAAGCATAAACCCTAGTTGAATATCCTCCACATGAAAATTTTCCAAAATACACCAAGATTTGCCTCCTCCAAGAAGTGCACACCACAAAATTTCAGCCAATAACCCTTAAAGAGGGCCAAATTTCAGACCACCACTTGTGTGATAAGCGAATGATGAAAAAATGAGAGTTTTATCTCTCTATTTATACAATAATTATGACCTTTAATTATTTTTAGGTCATCAAAAGGTCGACATGGACAAATTACATGAAAAATCCAATTTTTACACATTCCAATAATTAAGCCCTAAAATCATTTTTAGAGGTGAGGTCATGCGCTTCTAGGGTGACGTTGAGCCTCTTGGGTGAAACGTTGGGCCTCATATGCAAAATTTTAGGCCTTCCAAGCCCCTAGATGATGCCACACATGCCAATTAGTAGAAAACTACCTCCATATTGCCAATCCTAATGCTGGGTCAATTCTCGGGTCACAATGGTGACATCATGGGCCTCCCAAGGCCAATGTCCAGGTGGAAGGGCAAGACCCCCCTGGGTCTAGGTATGCTAAAGTTTCCCAGTGAAACGCCCTTCCTTTTTTCTAGTGCAAGTCTCTGACATCTCTCTGCCCCTGGCTGGGGTCACAACATCCATCTGTGGGTTTTCAACCCCATGGAGGTCTGAGCTAATCATCTCCCCATGTGTACTTTTCCACCGAGCATGGTCTTGCAGCAACAACAAGTACTCCCTCCATGGGATCATAAGTCATAGGGATCATACCAATGTCAATCACATCCAATAATCAAATTACCCGAACATGTGCATCAAACCCCCTTTACCCAGACAAATGCTCAAATACGTTATGCAGTTTAACAAGCAAGGTTTGGAGAGGGTCTCATGATGTCCTATTGGGATAATCCTCCTCAAGTTTGGGGTGTTTCCCAGATGAGAGCCAATCTAGGTCATGTAAGTGTGTAAAATGGTGCAGGGGAAGTGTTTGGGCAGAGGGTGCAATGATAATAGGGAAATGAAGGTCTTGTCCATAGGTGCCTTTGTAGAGAGCGAGCTACACCTTATCATGGATGCCACTATTTCTTAGCCCATTCAATGCCTTTTATTCTTAGTCTTATTGCTTTTTCTTTTCAAGGGAAAATATGGGGGACACTGTCCTGGCATGGTGACTAGAGGTGACAACGTTACCCACAAGCACTTCACAGAAATCAGAAGGCTGGCTCATGATGAGACCCCATTTCTCTTGGCTATGCCACCAAGAGCCACTACCATGGTTTTGTGACCAAATAGATGGTCGTGTCATACTGCTACATTCCCATGGACCTAATAGGCTAGATCATGACGATACTTCCCATCCACCAACTAGACCTTGAGTTTTATTTTATCTTACAGGTCCCCCTTGCTTTCTCGGGAATCCCTGGGCGAAGCATCTCAAAGGTTTTATTTTGGATTTTAACTCTTGCCAGCTACTTTTACCCTCTAGGCCTTTAGCCCCTTCTTCCCATAAGGCAAGGTATAAACCTTCCTAGTGTGGCAAACCCAATGCCCAAACCAAGGTAGGGGAAGATGAGAGGGATAATGTTGAAAAATGGTAAGTATGGAGGGAATGGATGATGAAATTTCATAGACCCACCCAATGGAAACTCATCCTTAAGAGAGAACCAACTTACTAGGGCATTTTGTCACCCCCCCAGGCATGAACAAGTTAAAGAGCATAATTTCCAAGCAAACGTTAAGAAATGAAGGAGATTTCAATGCAACATATTCAAATTCTTCGAAAATCAGAGTAACACATACCATGATATCTGAACTCATTACCTCATGGAGAAAGACCCACTGTTACTTCAGGATCAGGCTGGTGGGATGGATGCTGCTACTGCTAATAGATGGGATGCACTGAAGAAAATATGGGCCCTCCGGGGCCAAGCTCAAGTCGCCTGGCTCTCGGTACTTCGTGTCTACGACCTATGGCCCTCGATGCATAGTCTCCTTAGTTATCCCTAGGATAGTGGATAACAATCATGAAAAATGACTAAGTGTTGGGAGGTAAGTCATAGAGTCATAGAGTTAAGTGAAAATAAGAAAATGGAAGTGAAATATGAAATAAAGAAAATGGAAAATGGAAAATGGAAAAAAGGAAATGGAAAAAGGTGATAGGAAAAGTAAGGTAAATGGTAAA
>ML797093.1:110090-144151 GCA_009831015.1 Picea engelmannii
GTGTTGGGAGGTAAGTCATAGAGTCATAGAGTTAAGTGAAAATAAGAAAATGGAAGTGAAATATGAAATAAAGAAAATGGAAAATGGAAAATGGAAAAAAGGAAATGGAAAAAGGTGATAGGAAAAGTAAGGTAAATGGTAAACGGAAAATAATAATGAAAATGAATAAGTGGAAATGGAAAATGGAAATGAATTATGAAAATGAACGTGGAAATGAATTATGAAACTAAACTAAGTGGATGATGAAAATGGGAATGGGATAAATATGGAAATGGTGTGGAGGATTGGAATAAAGTCTAAGTGTGGAGAGTAGTGAGTAAGGAAAGTAGAGTGGAAAGAAGAAAAAATGGCTAAGTATAAAGTGTGGAGAGTGGAGAATGAGGAAAATGGAAAAATGGCTAAGTATGGGGCTTCAATCTGTGGGAAAAAAATGGCATACCTTGGGCATATGAGCTCTATTTTAGATTCTGTTAAGTGTTGAATGGAGTTGAGTCAAGTCTGATAATGTAGGTTCAAACTATTGAATATAAATGCTATGCATGTTTGGAAAATATTTCATGGAAGGTTTGAAATTCAAATTTAAAGTTCATTTGTCTTTTATATAAACATGGCATCCCCCCCATCTTATACCACTTTCTAGAAGTTATTCCTGAATATCCCAAAACATTTTTCATTTAAAAATTCATGAAATAACTCCCCTTGTTAATGTGATTGATTATAATAGAATTTGTTAGTGCACTTGTCAAAAATACAATTTTTACATGACATTGTTTTAATCAACATGATAATGTATGAGCAACATATTATTTTTGGAGAATAAATAAGTTATTGACGACCACAACTCTGGTGTAGGTTTCACCGCGATCCAACTGCTCAGCTTCATGTGGGACACTTCCATGGCCCCCTCTAAGGGGGGACCTCCCCCAAACTCTCTTCCTTCGGATCTTCAGGCTTTTCATTCTCTGATCTCTTCTTATGCAAAGACTCACAAGTCTGCTCCCTCCAAATTTGTTAAAAATGGACGAGATTCTTAAATTGGCCGTTCACCCCTCCTTGGCTCACTCACTAGCACTCACATTGGTAGAAAATGGGTTGATATGACAGTTCATTGGTCTTTGGCCCTCTCCCAAATCCATGCATCACTGGTTAGACCTAAATTGGAGAAAAATGATTCAGGGGCAGATGTCTGTGACTTTCTACGGTAATGGTTTCTTTGCATTCCTTTTTGAAAAAAAATAAGATAGGGATTTAATCTTTTGTGGTGGCCTATACTTCATGGGTGCAAGAGGAATGTATCTTAATAAATGGACCCAAGATTTCAGTCCAGAAAATGACATTCCTTCAACAGTTCCCGCCTAGGTTAGACTGCCCTTTCTCCCTCTGCATTGTTGGAATGATGAAACATTAAAAAACATAGGAAACTTGCTGGGAAAATATATCGATCATGCTGAACCACGATAAGGGCTTCAAGTTTGTGCCAAACTCTGTGTGGAAGTAGATCTGGAAAAAGGACTACCAGAGGAAATTCAGTTGACCTTGGACAACTGGTCTTATATGCAACAGGTTGACTATGAAAAAATCCCATTCAAATGCAAAGCATGTCATGATTATGAGCACTTCAAGAAAAGATTCCCACAAGCCAAAGAATCCCAGACAGAAGATTCGAAACAGGACCAATGGCAACAACCGAAAAGGAAAAAAAATAATGGGAAGGTGGCGACCTTGAACCCCCCACAAGGACAAGGTGAAAAATCCACAGATCCGCGAGAAATAACTTAAATCTCCCCCCAGAAAGGAGAATCTAGTCATAATCGGTTCGCTGGGCTCCCAAATCTAGAAGAAAACATGGAATTCCATAGGGATCATTAAAAGGAAATGGAAAAAGGAGACACGAAGAAACAAAAGAAGAAAATAGGAAAGGAAAAGAGTAAGAAATCTCGATCTCAAGCGGGCAAGATAAAGTTAAATCCATATCATACCCCCCACCAGAGATTCCTGTTCTCTTTGAGGAAGACTAATAGGAAACTTCTGTTAGCGATTCAGACTTAGAGGTTACCCAACCAACCACAACCAAACAAGCAAGAACAAAATCTAACAGAAACAAAAGGGAATCGACAATAGATCGAGAGAAGGAATTAGGAATCCAAAAAACTTTAGAGGAAGCACTAAGGAAAGAAGAGCAAATCAGGTAAAAACAAGTCAACCCTTCACAAGGGAGCAACATCTTATCCCTCTA
Organism: Picea engelmannii; assembly: GCA_009831015.1. Classification (NCBI taxonomy): domain Eukaryota; kingdom Viridiplantae; phylum Streptophyta; class Pinopsida; order Pinales; family Pinaceae; genus Picea; species Picea engelmannii. The sequence continues at coordinate 112,327 of ML797093.1, forward strand.
AAGGGGGCCCCCAAAAAACCATTGGTAAATGATGAAAGTTGTCTCTTGGAATTGTAGAGGTTTAGGGAGTAGGGAAAAATAAGAAGAAGTACGAAAGCTCTTAAGAATAGAAAACCCTTCAATCCTTCTACACCAGGAGATAAAAATGGGGAACATGAAACCCTCCTAGAAATGTAAAAAATTTGGAAAAAAGGAGAAATAAAAACAATTAGCTCGGGAGGTTCCTCATGAGGGATCTGTACAATATGGAACACAAAAGACTTCATTCTAGAGGATCATCTGCAATCTCAGTTTTGGATGATGGTCTATCTCTCTGGGAAATCCACAGGTAAGGCCTACACAATTATTAATGTTTATATGCCAAACAATTACTTAGAAAAAGTCGAGTGCTGGGATCCCTCCTAGATCTATCCAATAACAATCTCCCCCAAAATTTGATTATACCTGGGGATTTTAATACTGCAAGAGGACTAAAAGAAAAGAAAGGGGGATCCATAGTAAGAGATAAATTCAGAGAAAAAATGGACGATCTTATCTTGGATCTGGATCTCTTCGATGTTCCCCCTTCGTAAGGAAAATATACTTGGAACAACAGAAGAACAATGTCATGCCACATTGCTGCGAGGCTCTATCGTTTTCTAATAAGTAACTCCTTTCTTACACTACCAGACTTATCCTCTTAAATGATCATTCCTTGGGCAGGATCGGACCATTGCCCTATCTCGCTGGTCTTTGAAACTCAGAAAAAATGGGGCCTATCCCTTTCAGATTTAACCCCTTGTGGATGGATTTCCCAAATTTCCTCTCCATTGTGTCACTAGTCTGGAACCAATGGATAACTAGATCCCTGATATTCATATGGGAGAAAAAATTGAAGCTGGTAAAAGAGACTCTTAAATCCTGGGAAAATCTATCCTTGAGACTGCCCCAACTCAAGGTCAAGGAAAAAAATATACAACTAGAAAAAATCCAAGCAGATATGGAGACAAAAGAATTCTAGCAAAGCCAAATAATGTTTGAGAAAATGGTGCACAATGAATACATTCAAGCTCTAAAAGAAGAAGAAATCACTTGGAGATTAAAGTCCATAAGCCTTTGGCTGCAAGCAGGTCATCAAAATACTACTTTCTTCCATAGACAAACAAAGACAAGATAGTGGACAAATCAATTCTCAGAAATAAAAACTCAGACGAGAGATATCATAAAAGAGTTTGATTAAATAAAGTAACAAACCTCCAACCACTTCTCCAAGCTGTACACCTCAGAGAAAAACTTAGAGGAATATTTAATTGACTCACTGCTCATTCATATCCCAAGTAAAATATTGGAAGAAGACAACCAGAAGCTCAATTAGCAAATTGAAGAAAAATAAGTCCTAAAAGTAATCAATCAATTCCATGAGGAAAAAGCCCCAGACCATGATGGATTTACTCTTCACTTCTATAAACATTGTTGGCCCATAATCAAGCTAGAAATCATTAGAATGATTAGATATGTGCACAAATAAAAAAGAATGGGATGTGCCACAAACTACTCAGTTTTAGTGCTCATCCCGAATGAATTTGGAGCGACCTCTCTAGACATATTCAAACCTATATCTCTATGTAATGTCTCTTATAAAATCATGGCGAAAATTGTTGATAACCAATTGAATCCTTTTCTCAGATCTTTAATACTCCCCAATCAAGGAGGATTTGTGGCAGGCAGACAAATTTGGGACAACTTCATCCTGGTGCAGGAAGCAATTCACTCAAGCAACATCCGAGGGGAATCAGGTATGGAAATTAAATTGGATATGACGATAAAGTAGAGCATGAGTTTCTATTTAAAGTGATGCAGAAGTTTGGTTTCAACCATGAATTTATATCCTGGACTGGGTCCTGTATTTTTAATCATTGGATCACCCCTCTCTTAAACGGAAGACCAACCCCCTTCTTTAGAGCATCCATAGGCCTAAGACATGGTTTCCCTCTCTCCCCCCTTCTGTATGCGCTCATGGAAGAATCTCTTAACACAAGACTAGAATGGGAATGCGCCAATGGAACAATTCCTGGACTCAGAATATCTCAAGGGTTAAAACGAATCAATCTCTCCCAATTCGCTGACGATACGATCCTCTTAAGTGGAGCCTCTAAAATTAAAAAGGTATTGGATATCTTCCTCTCAACCTCAGGATGTCTTTTGAATAAGATCAAAATCCAAATCTACGTGTGGAATGTTTTGGCCCACAATTGCTTAGGTATTGCTCAAATCCTCGGTTTTTCTATCTAATTCTATTGGAAAACCTTTAAGTACCTTGGTATCCCTATGTGCTTAAATTAGCTCCAAGGAGAATATTGGCAAATTATTCTTCAAAAATTCAGAGAAAATATGGATTCCTTGGGGACAAGGTGGCTCAACCCAGTTGGGCGCGTGGTTATGATAAAATCAGTTATGTCCTCTCTACCCCTCTTCCAATTCTCCTCCATCCTGGCACCCAAGGGCGCCTTGAAAGACATGACTCATCTTATTTGCAAATTTCTATGGCAAGGAGGAAAGTCCAACACCAAAAAGTTTCATTTAGTCAACTGGAATATTGTTTCCTCTCCTAAAAACAGTGGGGGGCTTGGAATAAGAGATCCTGAAGTGGCCAATATAGCAATGGGAGCCAAGCTACTTTGGAGACTAATATCGGGGCAAAAGGAATGGTGGAAATCAACCATAACCAAGAAATACAAGCTGGGTGCCAGAAAAAGATGTATGGATTCTATACCAGAAATTCAGCCTGGTTCACAAATTTGGAAACTTTTTCGAGCCTCAATCCATTTCTTTAAAGAGAATCTCTCATGGATCCTTGGAAATGGAAAAATGATCAGGATTTGGAAAGATACGATTTTGGGATTTGACCTCATCTCTCGAATAGAAGAGATCGCCAATTTGAAAATATGGATGATTTCAGAACACAAAATCACTCTTTTCGATATCTCCTCTTGGAATAAAGATGGCTCCTGGAAGGCCTGGAGCCTAGGTGACACCCCCATTCATTTGTAGAATCAAGTCTAATTGTTGATCTCTCTTTTCAAGGGAGAAACCCCTTTACACTGATACCTTTAGGGCAATCTAGGATGGGGATAAGTTGGATACTTAGTCAAAAAAGGCTACAAAACATTACTCTCCAACTCAAGGGTCCTTCAGTTCTCAGCTAATTGGAAAAATATTTGGAGTCCAGATGCCCTACCCAAAATAAACATCTTCATCTGGTCCCTAGATCATGGGAAAATCTTAACGAGATAAAATTTGATAAAAAGAGGCTTCCATGGTCCTTTCACTTGTGTTCTATGCCAAAGAAGTCAGGACACAATCCAACATCTCTTCTCGGAATGTCCCTTCTCTATAAAATTCAGGGATTCTGTTTATAGAGATTTGAATCATAAGATAAGGCGGCCCTCTAATTTTATCCCTTTCTTGGGAAATTGGGAAATATATTATCAAGGATCCTTTCATGGAAAGCCAATTTTTAAAAGACTGTGGAAATCCTTGCCCAAATTTGTGTGTTGGCAAATTTGGCTAGCAATAAATAGATTAATATTCTCGGCCAAAAAGTCTCAACCCCAGAGTGTGGCTTGTAAGGCCACAACACAACTGATAGAGGTTATGAACACTAAAACCCTGAGCTTAGAAGACCCAATTAATTGTAACAACTCCGAGAAGGCTTGGATCTCGAAACTCAATGTTCACTCCACTCGTAGTCCCCATCCTACGCAATGATCTTGCTGGTAGCTTCATTCTCCCTTCAATTTTGACTGTTGGATTCAAAGACAACCAAACCACACTCTATGATTTTATGGAGCTTCTAAAGGAAACCTAGGGAATGGAGGTGCGAGGAGGGGGGGGGGGGGTTCTCTTCGAACCCGGAGGAAAAATAATCTTGAACCTCTACTAGAATATAGGGAGGGAAACCAATAATAAAGCCGAGGCTTATGGCCTTCTAAAAGGCATTCAATTGGTAAATCGACGACAAATTCAAACTATGAATGTAGTAAGATATTCAAAGACAATCAAAAGAATGATGATCTAGGGTTCCAAGCCAAAAAATCTGAGTCTAAAAAGGGTGATAGACATAATACATCTTTCCTCAAGGACCTTGAAGGTCAAGTTTTTCAATGTCCTTAGAGGTAACAATGTTGAAGCTAACAAAATGACCAACCTGGCCATACGAAAACCACTCATAACTTTAGGAGTGGATGATGAAGAATGTTTATCCCCCCTCTTGTAATGAACGTCACTCACCATACGATCATGACCCACTGTGTGCTAGGGAATGAAGGCAAGTGTAGCTCCATCATGCGTTTTGACACGTGGAGGCGACAACTGGAAAGAGTTAAGACTAGGCAAGGTTTAAATCGTGTTAACGAGAAAATGTACACGAGAAAGGGATGGTTACATTGCTCGGTCAGTAGAGTTCGTGGTTAGCAGGAATGCGAAGCCTCTGGATTAGATAGGCCGAGCGTACAACATTCTTGACGCTGTGTGTAATCGTCTGGATGCCAACGGTTTCAATCCTTAGATTGGGTTTATGAAGGGTCTAAGTACAGTGACTCAAGTAAGTCGAGTGCTTCCCAAATCTTCTCATTATACTGTGATTTGGGTTCTTCCCTATCTGTGTGTCATGAATTCGTCAGCGGGTGTGACTTGGGGAATTATATTACAATGTTCCTTGCCTGACTTTGTATTGTAGCCCTCACGAATTAACCTTGGGTTTAATATGGAGCATGTTCTTTGCTTCCTCCTTGAATTCTTTCTTGCGCCCTCTCTGAGTCACCTTTCTTGGAGTCTCTCAGCTAGGCTTTGTCTGGGTAAATCCCCTTTCAATTCCGAGTCCTTTTCTTCCCGGTCCAATTCTGAGTTTTTCTTCCCCATCCACTTTTGGGTCCTTTTCTTCCCTCGCCACTTTCTGAACCGCCTCCCTACTAGCACCATGGATTACAGGCATGAGCCTCACAAGGAGGCAAGGGCTACGAACTCACTAGATTATTTTGCAGGACAAGAACAACATGAACGAGAGAAGGAATGTTCTGGGTGTCAAAGGCTGAGAATTCACCCGGGAGCAGTCAACTCCACAATGAATTTTGAGTTGGAAACACTCTCTCAACATCGACACCTCATTGAAAGACTATAGGATGAAGTGTTCGCTCAAAATAGAAAAATTGAGGATCAACAAAGCCAAATGGAGAACATGCATGGACATCTGGATCATATGGAAAATAACTATAGGCATCCCAACACCCCCGACAACACCCAAGAAGCTTCAAGAAATTTAACTTCAACCATTGTGAACCAAGTTCCAGACCTCAGGGAGCCAACAATGGACCCAAATTGGGAGCAACACGAACATCCAGAGGTCAAAAAGGAACCGGTTAGCTGACTATGTAATTTTCAAGAGTCATGTTTTGTTTAACAATATGCATAAATGGAGTTTTTTTATACGCTGTATACTTCGAAATACAACATAAATTCCATATTTAGGAAATTTTACAAAACTGTGGACACAATTTTTGTAACAACAGTCTCAATTTTCAAAGCATATATATTTCGAAGGCCTATCATTGCCTTTTTTTGTACTACAATGGATTTATCCACACCCTTTTAATACAAATTTCTCGAGTTCTTGTTAAAAAAAAAAACTTATTATTTTTGGAGATATGTCTTGTAGATGTGGTGTGGCTATATGAAATGCACATGCATATTTTGAATGTTGAAAATAGTTTACAAAGTATGCTGATAAAACAAAAGGATGAATTCTAAATGTAATTGATTGAAAGGGATTGTGAACATGTATATTATCGTGCATTCCTGACATCTATAACATTTTTCATAAATTATAAATCTCTTCGTTACTCCTTTTTCATTTATAATTCCATTTACATTCATTTCCCATGTTCATGGAGATTAGTGACTGATCATACTGAAGGATTTGATAAGGAATGCACAATTTGAATGCTATGGACAACAAGTAAAGAAAATACAACTTATGATGTTCTTCCCTATTTTCCTTAATTCCTTTCATCTTCCCTTGGCATGCTTGATTGTTTGGTCAATTCAAAGCCATTGTTAACTTATTTTCAAGGCAAAATAGTATTTGATGTTTAATATATTGTAAATATTTACTAATTGGGTCATTGATGCAATATCGATGAGTTTCTTCAACTGTTGCAACAATAATTTTGGTAATAGGTGAAACAGAGGAAACATAGGTAGAATGCCTAATGCATTTTGGAAAAGAGGCATAAACAAAAGAATGAGGTTCTCCATCCATTTTGATGCCAATCTGGATGAATTCGATCTGTTGGTTCAAACTGGCTATTTGAACCTCAATGGCCACCCTACTCTCCAACCTCTTCAAGCACCTCTTATGTCTCCTTTACAGGCACACCCAAGCATAGCTGAATTTCAAGAGCCACCCCATATGCCACTAGCCAATGATGGATGTGAAAATGTACTAGCTAATCCTCCCTTCGCTATAGTCCAGTGGCCCACTATGTCATTACCACCTCCACCTCCTCCTTTGTAGCCTGTACATCATGTTGCTTCTACTACCTCACATGCACACTATGTCCACTTCCAAAAAATTACAAAGCTTTAGGAATTGAAACTCAACCAAATAAAGGGAAACAACCTGCCATTTATGTTAGTTTTGATTCATTCAAGACTTCTACCTACACAATCAAATCCTTTCCTACCAAAATTGAGGACGATGCAAGAAAAACAACATTTGATGATTTACACCCTATAATTTCAAAAGTGGAGGAAAATAAATATGTTGATGCAGATTTACTTAAACACGGGGTGACACTGTCAGAAGGAAGTAGACAAATAGATTCTACTTCAAACACAAAATGTTATTTCTGACTTTATTTTTATATGATGACACTTTCAGTTTGACATTCAAGGCATATATTTTTTGGACAATAGACACGATATTATTTTTTGAAAAAATTTATATTATGCCTTTATGGTGTTTTGGGAGATACACATAATTTTTTTGATGTGGCATGATTACATTGATTGTTTTTTATATTTATTTTGATGCTTATATGTGCATGATATATGAGTAAAATGCGGTGAAACAAGGGAATGTTGAAAACAAAAGAGATAAAGATATATAGGGGCTTCACTTATTAATTATCTACTATTATTTACCCTTATTATTAATAAAGTTGTCATATCTTAACTAAATTTATTTAACTTTAGTAACAAAAGACAATTGAACCACTTGAACTACTTTTGGAAGAATAAAAGGAAGAGAGCAAGGACAACAATGGACATGAAAAAATAGAGATATATATTTCTGATAAAGTTTTCTCTTGCCTAAAGTGAGAGTACTTATTCATTCATTCATTCATTTTTTAGTTTCTTTAGAGCTAAGTTATCTTGTTGATAACAACGTTACTCTAAAGGTGGAAACAACAAGGAATGGGAAGCATAGACTTTTGACATGCTTCAAAAGGTCATTCATTCATCTTGATAGTCTGTTTAGTCTTAGTTAGAATTTATGAATTCAATTTCAATGCTGGTTAATGTTATTTTGCAAAGTCAAGACTATGATGCACTTGTAACTTGGATTGATCTAGTTTATTTTTAGTCTTGGTCTTTTTCTTTAAGACACCAATTGTTTTTTCATGATTTAAAATTACATCTTATATTTCTAAGTCTAATTCTAGTCCAAACCCTCGCAGGGGTTTATAAAGAGAAACTTTGATGCAACTAAGAAAATATATTAAAAAATCATTTTCTTCTCAATTTGAGACCCGTTGTGTACTGAATTTTCAGATGTATGTTATATTGTATTGATTTATTCATTTGTTAAAAACTTTATTTACAAGCATTCTATTTTTTAATTTTATTCTACATCAAAGCATATGGATTTATAATAGCATAAGGCCTAAGAATTTATTTCTTGATGGCTAATAGATATTTTTGAACATGCTATAAGCCTAGGGTGATAATCCCACCTATATGGCCTAGCCTAGTGAGATTAAAAAATGATTAAGGATATAACCATTCCTCTCCTGAACATTTATTTGGTGATCATACTGGGGCGTATCTTCTACTCTCTATTTATTTATTTATGTTTTCTATTCTTTGATTAATGACTTTGCCTACTCGACAACAATCCAACTTGAGGTTTCCTAACCCAAGAATTATTGCATCATGCATTTTTGACTTTATTCTTGAAACTTCTCGTACTTGTGAAAAACTTGAATGTTCTTGGGAGACTATAGCCCACGATATTGAAATTCAAGAACAAAGAGAAGCCCTTCAAAGGCAAGCTCGAAATATGCCTCCTTAGTAAACTATTGTCTTATGACCACCGAGTCTTGTTTTTCAAGATGGATAAGAGGCCAATATCCTAAATTCGATCCTTTCTTTGAAATAATAAGGAAAAAGGAGGTCTCGAAGAATCCTCTTCCAAGGCTTAGAAGATGTTTTTTAGATTCCAAATCTAAGGTAACAAACATTTCAATATATTTTCCTCCCAGGAAACTCACAATGACCTCTTCTGGTGGTTCCAGTGGCACAAGCGGAGATACTTCATCACAAGCTTCAAATTCTTCTCTAATCGAAAGCATGTACAATCACTACAATCTTATCCAATCAATTACAAATCCTGCTAAAGTTATCAAACAATATAGTTTGTTTAAATTGGAGGAGGATGCAAACGCCACTCTGTGGTGTGTGTCCTCTCCTCTAGATCTAGCTCCAACCACTACACATCTTCCAAAATTCAAAGACATTTTCCTAAATTTTCTGGTAATGACACTATTTCAATAAATGAGCATCTTATTGCTTTTTCAAATACATGTCATAATATAGAAGAAAATGAAAATGATACACATATGAGACTTTTTGTCAATTCTTTGGAAGGAAAGGTTGCGACCGGTTTCTTTGAATTGTCTCCCAAGATATTTACTACTTGGGATGGATTATCATATTGGTTAAAATCAACCTATGGACAACCTCAAAGTCCAACAAATTTTCTTAGAGATTAAAAAAAATTGTCTAGATTAAAGGTGAAACAATTAAATCTTTTAACTTACATTTCACCAAATTATATAATCAGATTCCAGAAAACATTAGACCTCTCACAATCATGATGCATTGATACACTATTATAACACCTTTCCTTCCACCTATCGTCATAGACTAGAGGAAAATAATTCTAACATTTTGGGATCTACATTACATACTTGTTTAGAATTTGAGGATCAATTGGAAAGAACATGGCTTCCCGTTGAAGACTTTGTCAAACAAACCGATATGTCAATTGTGTTACAACTGGTTCAGGATATGAGTAATTAGATGATTTCTTTCTAAAGAAAAGGGGTGACTTCCACCTCAGCTCCAACTGAAACTTGTACCCAGGTTTCCTTTAGGAATCGAACTAACAATTTTCAGCCTAAGGCTATGCTTTCAAGGACCTGATGTAATTTTTGTGAAGAGAATCACGATGAAAATACATGTGATATTAAGTTGAGCGCAAGAGAACACATCTTTAGAAAAATAACTGATACAACAATTTTTTCCTTATAGTTGGCTCAAGAAGAGGATGTCACGATGGTTGATACTCTAAACAAATATTATCAGAATAAGGGCAAGGGATGTCCTCCCAAGACTACTTTTGCTCCTAGTTCATTCTCTCAACAAACTAATCCTTAGAACACAAGGGGTACCCAAAGTCAAGAGGTTTTGACCTCATTTTCTTCATCTAAATAAAATATCTTGAAACAATTGGCTACAATCAAAGCAGATGCATCCTTATTGGATATTGTCATCATCCCTAAACAATAAAGGCATATGAAAGATTTCATGGAAGGAAAAACTTCTACTATTGCTAGTTTAATTGAAGGAAAAACTTCTACTATTGCTAGTTTAATTGAAGGAAAAACTTCTACTATTGCTAGTTTAATTGAAGAACATAATGAAGAAGGCATGTATATAAATAAAGTACGTGTATATAATCCTAGAAGTTATGTAAAAAATCCTCCTTTGTACATATTTGTAAAGATTATGGATAAAATTGCACATTATTGTCTAATTGATGGTGTATCAAGCCCTAACATCATGTCTAAAATCATCATAGAAGAGTTATGTCTTTCATGTACGAATGAAAAATCAAAGAGTATGCTATATTACAATAGTCAACAACAAGCTACTATTAGTGAAATCTTGGATGTGACTTTGATTTTGTGTGCTCACCCAAAAATAAGAACCACTTGTAATATTCAATTGATTGACATGGGAGTCAACAACTATTCCATCATTTTGAGAAGAGACTGGAAATCATTGACTGGTGTATATATTTCACTGGATGGGACACATATTTCCCTTCCCAAGAATGGAAATAATATCATTTTTCTTTGGGAAGGACAAATCTTTCCCTACATAGAAAGTATTCCACAACCTCACGTCAACTATATTGAGGAAAACATTGGTGTATACTTGATTTTTTTAGAAGAAGATATTGATTCTGTTTCACTACCTCCAAATCCTGAAGATGGAATGTGGCACATGCATTTTGATGGTGCATGTTCAAGTGAAGGCAATGGAGCTAGCATAGTACTATATTCACATGTAGGAAAGATTCATATTTTTTTCTTATAAATTGGAATTTGCATGTACTAAAAATGTTATAGAATTTGAAGCCTTGATTTTTGGAATTGAAAAAGCTTTCAATCTTGGTTTTTATCATCTTCTGTTTTTGGGGATTCTGAACTTGTTCTAAATATGATTAAAAGAATTTATATCTGCTCAAACAAATTGATAAAAAGGTATACGTAGGCAGTTTGGCAGTTAATCTCTAATATTTTATCTTTTAACATCACTCATATCATGAGAGGTTTGAATTCTATGGCTAATAGGCTTGTTGTTTTACAACTAGTCTTACAAGGCAATTACTTCCTCAAAGATATTATTGTACATTTATGTCTTCATATCGTCCTCATTTTCCTATTAATGTAGAATCATGGTAAGTTTTTCCTGATGATGAAAGTATTGTGCATTTTTGTAGAATGAGCCATTGAAGCAGAAAGAGATTATATCCCTTGAAGATAACAAATTCCCAAAGGGATTGACTCCCCTTGAAATATCATTTTCATTCAATGATGTTGGGAATAAAAAGGAAAAAGAAGAGAAGTCAAAAAGAAAAAAAATGGAAGTACCATTTCGGTGAACATTGAGACTCAAGAAGACCCAAATATTTTAAAGATTGGATCCCAATGTTCAAAGAAAGAAAAACAGAAATTCATGGATATGTTCCATGAATTCAAAGATGTCTTTGTTTGCTCTTATGAGGATTTACGTGATTTTGATCCTAACATTATTCAACATGTCATTCCTATCAAGGAAGAGGAAAAACTGGTAAAGCAAAGATAAAGGCGTATTAATCCTGCATTAGAAGCTACTATTAGAAAGGAAGTTGAAAATATTATCAATGCCCATATTATTTTTCGTGTAAAATATTTTGAATGGGTATATAACCTTGTCCCAATGCGGAAAAATAATGGTGACATAAGACTATGTGTGGATTTTCATGCATTAAATAGGGAAAGTGTGAAAGATAATATTCCTCTTCCTAACATGGAACTTATCTTGCAACAAGTAACAAGATCACACATGATGTCACTTCTTAATGTATTTTCAGGTTATAATCATATTCAGGTCAAGAGGGCCGACAAGTATAAAACCACATTCACCACATGTTGGGGAACCTTTGCTTATGAAATAATGCATTTTGGTTTAATAAATGCGGGTGTTACTTTTCAAAGAGCTATGCAAATAGACTTTGATGATATTATTGGTAAAATTATCCAAATCTATCTTGATGATTTAACTATCTATTTTAGAAATCGACAAGATCATTTTGATCATCTAAGACAAGTTTTCCTTCGTTGCTGAAAATTCAGAATGTCTTTGAATCCTATGAAATCCATTTTTGGTGTCATTACAAGTAAGCTTCTCGATCATATTGGTTCAGATTCAGGAATCAATTTTGACCCAGAGAGGGTTACCGCAATTTAAAACCTTCAAGCCCCATCTTCAAAAAAAGAGATCCAATCTTTTATGGGTAAAATTAATTTTGTTAGAAGATTGATTCCCGAGTTTGATAGAATGGTCAAACCTATACATAATATGCTAAAGAAAGATTGATCATTTTCTTGGAATGATGACACTAAAAAAGCTTTAATAGAAATCAAGAAAGCAATCAGTTCTGCCCATGTTTTGGCAAAACCACATTTTGAAAAAGATTTCCTTATTTACAGAAATTCCTCTAAAGAAGCAATTTTTGTTATTCATCTCTAGAAAGATGATCAAATTAATGAGAAACCAATAGGTTACATGAGCCAAATCTTTTCTGATGATGAATTTAAATACACTTTTATTGAAAAACGTACTTATGCTCTTGTCAAATCTATTGAAAAGTTTCGTCACTTTATCTTAGGTAAGTACACTAAGGTAAAAGTCCCTCTTCCTGCAGTAAATGTTTTACTTTCACAAACACATCTATCTAGAAATCTTGCACATTGGCTTGCTAAGATACATGGACATGACTTCGCGATCACAACATCTAACACTATTAAGGGATGATATCTAGCCGTACACCTGGGTCAGCACCCTGAACTAGGTGCTTCTTCTGAAAATGATGAGGATGCCTTGTTTTCACTTTTTCTGTTTGAATGTGCTAATATTGATTTAGAATCACATCCTTGGTATTGAGATATAATCCATTATTTGCAGTTTCAAAGATGTTTCGACAATCCCGAGTATCATGAATGTAGAAGGACTCAACTTGAGTCCTCTAGATATATAATCTTGAGTACATCACTTTTCCATAGGACTACGGACAAACTGCTGTTACGTTGTGTAGATGATACAACATCCCAAAATATCTTAAAATAAATTCATGGGTCAACAGATTAAAATATTAATATTGGTGGTTGTTTTGCTGCCAAAGCCACTGCTCATAAAGTTTTGAGACCTGGTTATTACCGACCTTTAGTTTTTAAAGATTCTTATAAATTTGTGCAGGCTTGTATCAAATGTCAAAAATTTGTTGGTAAAGAAAAGTTATTTGCCATGCCCTTGCAGACAGTTCTCCCTGATTTTCCATTTTCTAAATGGGGATTGGATTTCAATGGACCTATTGATCATTCATCTTCTGTTGGTCATATTTTTATCTTAATGCCAACATATTACTTTACACAGTGGACTGAATATGTACCTCTCAAACATGCATAAGATTAACAGGTAATTTCATTTTTGGAATCTAATGTATTTTCTGATTTTGGTCTTCTGATCGAAATAATTTCTAATAACGAGCCAACATTTATATTTGGAAATTTGACCCAATTCATTAACAAATTTGGGGTGAAGCATTTCGATTCATCTAAGTATTATCCGCAAGGGAATGGGTAAGATGAATCAACAAATAAAAATATGGTCAAAATCCTTAAGAAAATCATAAATGATAAACCTCACCAGTGGCATACTTTACTCACTTATGCATTATGGGTAGACCGTACCACTACAAAAACCAGTACTGGCTATACTCCCTTTTAATTGTTACATGGCCAAGAAACAATAATGCCCGTGGAACTTGAAGTAACTTCCCTTAGATTAACATTGTAGGCAGAAGAGTTGAACTCTACTGATATCCCTCAAAGGATTCATGATCTGCTAGCTCTAGAAGAAAAAAGGTGCTTTACTCTTGAAAATCTTAGAAATGGGAAACAGTGTGTTAAGAAGCACTTTGATAAGAGGGAAAAATCAACTACATTTATAACTAATGAAAAAGTTTTACTATGGGATTCTGCTCATGCTAACAAAGTTAAGCATTCAAAGTTTCAGAAGTTATGGCTTGGTCCTTGTATAATTGTCTCTATTGTTGGTAATAACTCCTATTTACTAAAAGCCATAGATGGACGATTGTTTTCCTATATGACTAATGGTTCGCATTTGAAACACTATGTTGAAACTAATTAATTTCTTGTATATTTACAATGTTTCTTATATATATTTATTTTTCCGTTTGTATAGTTTGTTTTTATTTTTCTCTTCTTTATGATCGATTTTGGGATTTGGGTCAAAGCTGGATTAATCAAGTTACCCATCTGATCACTAAAATAGAAAAAATTCATTAATTTGTTTTGAAATAATGAAAGAATATAAACAACATAGATGGATGAATTATCTTTGGGTCTGCAACGCTACTTATGTAGTATTTGTCGAACCTACTAGATAGTCTTGTTGAGACTTGATGATAACAACTTGTTTCCATTTTCTTCTTTCCCATTCTACCCACCATGAGTGTTTATCCAAGAGAATATAGAAAATTTCTATAAAAATTCTGTTGAAATACTCGAGAAGAAGAAATGATTAGCAAAATATAAATTGAAGTTTCAAAAAGAAAAAGCAAAAATTATGAGTTCTAGTCAATTAGAAAATTGACTACCCTGTGGAGTCGCCATATCTTGACTTGAAATCTCGTCACCTATTATAAAAATCTTGCAAACGATTGCAAGGCCTATCTATATATTTATGATATAATTAATAGGTAGGGTCCTCTAGAAGAAAACACAAATGATTATTTTCAAACATTTTCCTCAGCACAATACATATTTTCATGAAGCTTCAAAGGTGACGCGTGTGTGATTATTGGCATGATTAGATGCTGATATTGGTTGTCACACTTCAATTTGGTGCATGGAAATTATAATTGTCTCTCTTCATTATTCATCTTTTTGTGATGTGGCACTTGTAAGATGTGTTGCCTTATTCTTATGATTTCATATGTAATACAAGTTAAAATCATTTTTAGTGCTTATGAACTTTACATTTTTTATGACCTATATAAGTTTGACATACATATGATAAAGACAAGGTATGAAGGGTGGAAGCTTGGTTTCATAAACCAACCTTGGTTTATTTTTGAAATGGATAAGTTGTAACAAACATTTAAATGCTTGGTCTTTGTTGAGTCAAAACTGGGTTTTAAACCCGTGACCTTAATGGGTATTCAAATGAATATAATATTTTGTATAGGTGATACTTTTATTATGTGGTCGACATAAATTCTTGATTGATTTTGGTTTTCTGGGTTTTGAACCCGTGCCCATATTGTGGTGATTATGTTTTGAATAAAGTATGAACATCGATATGTGTTAATTTGTATTTTTTGCCAGGTCTGATCCAAAGTCAAGTTTTGAACCCACAACTTTATAGGATGATTGATCATATTTGAAGTTTGCATATGGGATGTTAAGTGGATTTTACAACCAATATTATTTTCAACCTTTATTCTGCACCTAGTTTAAGTTGAGTTTCGAACTCATGACCATGTAAGAGATAGTTGGAGTTTGATAAAAGTTTAAAGAGATGATAATAACTGTTTGTTCCTAAATTATTCACACAACCAAACAATGGTTTCATTGTTTCCAAGATAGGGTTTTGAGTTCGAATTTGAGTTGATCATATTGAAGAATATTATATTGTTGCTTAGACATATTGGTTTCAAACTCGTGCCAAGATTTAAATGGTGATTGCTTTTAGATTGCGTTGATGAGTCAACAAGAGCTATTGTTTTCACAACCAAGCATGGGGTTTCAAGTTTGAGTTTTGATTAATAAACTATTTTTTTCAAGAAATGTTATATTGTTTGGCTTCCTGGTTGTACTGATTTCGAAACTTGGTTACACTTGTGTTGACCCAAAAATATTCTTTGGGATCAACATGGTGTTTAACATCTTCATTCCTCCACAAACTTCAGAATGTGCTATGGTTCCAGTCAAAGACAATGGTGAGGGTCATAGTTACTATGGCCTCTACCCTTGAAATAATATCATTTGGCTTCCTTCAGAGGGTTTTTATTTGAGTATGTAAATACTTGTCAGGCACTAGAGAGTATCAGGTAACAAGGTCAAGTCAGTTGGAAACAATCCATGTCAGTTCAAGGTTGTTGCATTCAATTGGGTCGGTGCTTCCAGAATCAGTTGAGAGATAGTAAGGCCAAATGGATATAAAAGTCATGATTCTCCCTACCCTACTATCACCTTATGGGCAACAATATAACAAACATGATCATCACTATGTCCATCAACATCTTAAACGATACCCAAACGGGCTCATCTTGACCTTGCTCGACTTGTCATGGGACTATGTTCTTTTCCCATCAACAGAGGTCTTCCTGGGGTAAATTTTGAGTTCTAAAACCATCCCACATCATAATACCTCATGTCAAGACTGTTCAGTTCAGATTTGATGAGCTAAACATGCATTTTTCAAAAATTTTATTGTTGGCCCCTTTCACTTGTCACTGGGCGGGTCCCGTGGGGACATTGTCCTTTCACAAAGTATAAAATGAAATATGGTCATTTTTTGGGAAAAAAAATGATTCCATATTGTAGGGATCCATAAAATATTTTCAACGAACTATCATGGGCCTGATTTCGAGTCCATATGACCCCCCTATGGAGGACGCAAAGTTGGCATCACTCGAATGGTCAAAACCAATAGCTGTGACTTCCTGGTCTAATTCTGTTCAAATTTCCATTTTAAAAGGAAAATAAACCTAGGAATGGTTTAGGGAAGTGCGATACCTTTCCAACGGTATATCATGTGCTTGGTTTCGACCCCCGGTTGGTAAGAACAAGCCTTCACAAGTTCATGACCACTTTTGGACACCAGATTGGTTGCAGTGGTTCAAGGTTAAAAAATGGTTGTTAAGGGGTTTTAAATCAGAGATTCATCGATGCCACACTATAATGGAATCAGATACCTTTCCAACATATCCTAATTTTCCTCATTCTGACTTCGGATGGTCTGGTTAGAGTTGTCACAAGTTTGTCAATTATTTCGGGCAAAGGGGGGAAACCAACTCCCGTAGCGGGGTTTCATGACATGTAAAACAATAATTAATGGCCCCAACACACAAATCTATGGACACCTTGTCGATACCTTCTGAAGGTACTTTATTTTCCTTGATTGGATATCTAATGGCAATATAGGGCCTTTCACAAGATTGGGTGTCATGTGGGCCCACCAATAAGTCAGGGGTTTTAAGCGGCCACTGTTCCAGGCCAAAATTGAGGGGTGAGGTGACATTATTTCAGATTGGTGATCACATATTCTCAACGGGCTCGTTGAGATCTTTCCAACGATGAGATCTATGTCCAATTCCAACTCCATCTCATTTGGAAACTTTTTTGGGATATGTCAGCATGGTCAAAAGTCAAAGTCAAAGTCAAACTTTGACTTGGCACAATTTTCGAGAAATATTAAAAAAATAGTGGAAAAAAAAAAAATATTCATAAAATCAAGGGAAGGACATGCAACCTCCCTGATGCAAAATTTGGGAAATTAGATTTAAAAAAAAATAAAAAATACAAAACCCTCCCTCTCCCCTCTCTCAAGTCATTTTGGCTAAGGGGAGAGGGAGATTAGCAACTCATACAACTATGGAAGATGAAGGGTTCCAGGCAATAGTTTTAGGTTTCCATGGTAGGCCAGGACATACTCCATCCCCAAGCACATAGTACATGTAACTCCCCATCAGTCCCAATTCAAAAAAAAAGTTGCTGGTTATTCAAACAAATGGTGACTGTGTTGCTTTCTTCCTGAAAATGAATAGATTTTTCCTCTTTCATGGCCCCTAGTTTGTTGTTTTCCAATGGTTGTTTTAGTGCTGGTTCCTTTTGTTGGCTGGTGTGAATTTGTTTAATTTCCTGTGCAAAAAATTTAAAGGGGAGGGGATTTGAACCCCTCTTGGGAACTAGGCCCCTTTAGAGAATTAAATTTTCGCGTTTGGCCGAGTATGCATGCTTGTGCATGGCCATTTGTAGAACCCGGGCTTTGAACCCCAACCCCCTCCATTTTCGCTGCTCAAAAAATGCCCAAAAATTGCTTAAAAATAAAAAAGAAGGGGAGAGGGTTTGAACCCAAGACCTCCCTCTCTTAACTATTGAAAAAAAACCACTTTGCTAAAAAATTATTTCGTGGTGGTCGGCCACCCGTCCACCACCAGGGCGCCACCACCACCAAGCAAGATTCCCATAGCCTCTACACACTCCATCACCTCCTCCTCCACCTGCCTGCAACAAAACTCCTCTCCCTCATTATCCCACGACCTCCCGCTAATCCCCCCACTCCATCTCCGTTCCCATATAGACCCTCCACTCTCCAAAACCCCACCCAAAAATTTCTCCATCCCCTCCTCCATTCCTTGCTTCCACCTCCACCTGCGTGTGCACACCCAACTTCCTCACACCAGCGGGCCAACACCCTTTGCACACTGCTCCCTCTTCTTCATTCCTCTTCCTTCATGATGCACCTCATCCGTTAACCTTGCACACTCCTCCACCTCTGCAACCCCTCTCCTCCATACCCTCCTCCCCTCTTTCAGATACAGGTATGCAGGCCTGTAGAATCCTATGAATTATGGTTTCCATCCCAGAATTGTTTCCCAATTTCAATTTTTTCCCTGATCAGTCTCTTGACCAGCTCCTTCCCGTTACCTTTCCGGGGCCATATCTTACTCATCCAGAGTCATATTTGCGCCAAAAAAAAAGCAAAAGAAAGGTAGAAAACATATACACAAAATGGTTTCAATAAAAATCATTTTTTATGCTGTTTGGTATATGGGAAAATCATCTCAAGGTTCAGGCCCAGGGGGTCCCCTCACCAAAACAAGCCCAAATCGAAGCCATGCTTCGGTCATCTCACAGGGAAACTTATAGGTAGAAAAGGGGCGGTATAATAAGGTGTGAAAAGTGACTGAACAATAAGAATTTCCTTAGATACAATGACCAAATCCCAAAGGCCACTTACCCTCCTAAGCAACTCTGCAATTTCCCCACACCTTGGGGCTTCATCCCGGTGAATCTGACAACCATGGATGGTCAAGCACTGTCCTAAATCACCTCATATACATATGCAAAACATGGAAGCAATCAAAGAGTCTTTGGGATGGCACAAATCCCAAGGCAAATGATGACGTGACATATTAATTTTGTCATTTTATGAAAAAATGACTTTTTCTAATAGTTTGGTCTTGCATAACTTGCTTTTGACATGTATACATTGTAATTAAGAGGTCAAATCAGATTTGATTTGATCCCTTTTGGATAAGATTTCCTTTTTAGGATAAGTTTACTTTTTGGTAAAAAGACAAAAACACTTTAGGGTTGGTCCACTTGTCACTTTTCCAAAAGTGACAAGTGTCTTGTCACCTAACCCTAAGCCTTCACCTCTCCTTTATAAATAAGAGGGATGACATTGTAAAAAGGGAGGATGAATATAGTAACAAAGCTCTGCTAAAATTTTCCAAATCTCTTTGTGTGTGTGATACTTGTTAAATTTTTGTTGTTGGACATGTCACTTGTTGGTTAAGGGTTGAGGGGTATAAGTAAATACCTGTTATGTTAGCTATCACCATGAGGGATTGGTTAGCTAGGTGTTTTTTGATGCTTCCTTGGATTTAACTTACTTTCTTTCACTTTCTAACAACTTTGTTTAACTTGTTTAATGTGTTTTAGTGCAATTTTTCTGAATTATTCAATTGTTTTTAGCTTTAGTTAGTGGTCGGGAGTCCTAGGTCCCCTTAGGAAAACCCTTAAATAAGCCTCTTAGCTTGTTGTTCATACTCGATTGCTTCCTTATCTCGTTCATGTAAATTTTTGTTATGTTTTTCTTCTATTAACCTTGCTGTCCCAAATAGGAAAATTGACCGTTTTGGTCAATTTCTCCCCTCGGGTCAACCATCTTTGTTGGTTGTTATCTATCTTTTATGTATAATTTTTTTTTTTCATTTATTTCAGTTCTTTCATATATAAACACTAAAATTTTGTTGTTTTCCTACAAGGATATAATCCGGTCACCTAATCTGCTTCTCCTAAGCGGTTGGGGACCATCTAAAGACCTGCTTGAGGCAAAGGGGCCAACAGGAAAACGAAGAAAAAACATCAAATATGATCGGTAAATCCACCTAATCACTCTCATTTTCACCTTACATTCACTTGATTCCAAAATTTTTGGCACATGTACCCATGTCTATATGCTTTACTTGTGTAGATAGTTTGAGTAGTTTGATAAATTTCTGTTTATAAAATCTGATCTGTACTCTCGTAAATAATCATCACTATTTCGAATTCCAATAAGTAAACTTTCAATCCCCATACAAGGAATCAGTTGGGGCTTTCATGCATATGACGACCTTGCCACTCACAAAGAGCCTCAACCCATTCCTTTGGGTTGAATGGTATAATTGTTTACTTGTAAATTAGTTGATTATGTCATCTTTCATTGTATATTTTCTCATACACTAATCTACAGGTGGCTTCCCCTAAAGGGGACATGCAAAAATCAACAAGCTAAAAACACTCAAAAAACCGCAAAACACTTGAAAGCAAAGCAGGGGTCTGCGCCATACACACTCAAAACAAAACCTATACTATTTATCTATACATGTACACATATTATTTAGCCATGGAATATATGTCACATAATTATTTACTTGTTTTTGTATAAAGTTTTAGATAGATTTCAATTCATTGACTAGGAGGCACGCTTGTGAAAGCAAGACGTGACCTCTCCACGTGGATGGTCTGGTCCTTTATTTCAAGCAATTTCAATTTCATAGAATACTAAGTGTCAAAGCGAGGGAATTTGTCTAGTTAGTGTAAATCGAGTGGTCTTTCCTTAGTACCACACGACCAAGGAGTTGAATAGCTTAGCTTGGTTGGAATACTACTCTGCTTGGGTAAGCTCAACTAAAAATTTCTTTAGGGGGGTCCCGAGCCTCTTGCTTTTCGCAGGTATCCTTCTTCCATCCAAGTGGCTTTAAGAGCCCGAAAGCACTAGTGACGAGAAGTGGCTAATCCTTGCTTCTCTAAACTGCATGGGGCACTCTTCAACCTAACCACTGTGGTCTGCTAAGAATACTCTTCTTATACTAGTTGGCACAGTTCCGGGATGTGTTTTCCTGATCGCAATAACCTTCAAAATAGTGTGGTGGCCAAGGCATGTGTTAATAACTAAAAATTCACCAATAAAATACATTTAAAGTCAAACCTTTTGTTAGTCCACCCTTCACCCACAAACCAAAATTGCAGTTGTAAATACCCTCCCAAACATAGCTGTAACAACTTGTAAAAGATTATCCATCTTCATTTACAACCCTCCTTTTGATTTGACATTTTTTTGGGATCACTTCCTGGCTCACCTCGGGGGGTACCAAGCCATTCCGACCTTGTTTCCCTACCTTAAAAGCTTTGAACAACTTGTTGTTCACAGTTTACAACCATCTAAAAGGACTTGGCTGTAGCTTTTAAACTCATGTTTCACTCTTATTTTTTCACTTTTTGACTTGAGGAATCTACTGGTCTAATGTCCAGGACCTCGGTTTACCTTGGGAACCCATTCTAAGCCATTTTCCAAGGCTTTAAGGGAGCGAAGAGCTCGTTGTTCACTTTATTTAGTTTGTTGTCCTAAAAATCGGCGAGCTTATTTTCATCCCATTGTCCATAATTTTCACCCACAGGCCATTTTGGCCATCCAGGAAGCCAAGGGAGGACAACACCTAGGGTGGGTGGTCCTAAGGAAGACTTCTTGTAAGTCTTTCACCTCTCCTTTTTCCCCTTCATTACCGCCTCAAGCGAAGGACCATTTGAGGTGCGGGTAGTCTCTGCCTTGTACCAAGCTATCAAAGAGGATGTAACCGACTTCACAACCAAATAAGTTGGATCTGTCCCAACAGATAAATTTTTCTTATAAAACGTCCCTTTTTTGGCGACCATACTAAGGACTTGCAAATCTCTTTAGTTTTCTTGTGTCCCAAACTTGTACCGAGCATTGGACCCAAATTCTTTGGGGTCCTTTTCCCACCTGTTGAGATAATTTTGTGGCAAGGTCTTTCAGTAATCCTTTGGATTTTATTGTGTACTTGTTATAGTTCAGTTCCCTTGAAATTTCATTGCATCTGGGATTCATAAATAGCATTGAGTTTTCCTTTCCTCTTACTTTGTCAGTGTTCGATTTTATTGGTCCGAACTCACGTGAGAAGTTATAAATATGTCATACTTTACCTTCCACTTCGAGGAGAATGAAAACACACTTTGTTTATAGTTGGTTTAATCAACATTGTGTCAGAAAGAGTAGGATTGTTAGTGTGATACATCTCTTGTACTTAAAGTATTTACTTGATCCCCTTGCAAGATGACAGAGTGGAAATATCCTAAGACTAGGGAAACAATGTCCCCCAAGAATATAAGAAGTCAAAGTTCATGAAAGAAACAAGTAGCGAGACACATACATTTGGGAAACTATAGAAACTCATTACACCTATCGTGCGAGCTGAGTCACTCTCTTCCCCTTCTCCTTTTCAAAACCCCCTACTAAAGAAAGCTTTAGTCAATCCAACAACAATTACTAACCCTCAGGTTGTTCCTCTCGTCATTCCAACAACTGTTGTTGTTCCTCTCGTAGTTGTTCCGATGGCAATGCCCTGGCAACCCAAGACTCCTTTGAGGTTGCCCCGACCTCTTCGTGAAATTCCTGCAAATGCCCCAAACTGGCTTCTTAAGTTCAGTGGCATTGGTACATTGAATGCCGAGGAACCTATACAAAAATTCTATGATGCATTAACACTCATGGATATAACAATTCTTGATGTTGTCATTAGAATTTTTGTAAGAACCTTTGAGGGTGAAGCAACGAGATGGTATCACTTGTTTCCCAATGATAACATCCCATATTGGGACACCATGGTCCAAGAATTCAAGACACATTTCCAAGGGGTGGATGATGTGGCTTCTCTACTCAGGGATTTCACAACCACAACTTCGAGGATTGAAGAAAGGAAAAGTTATGAAATTCCCAAGTTGTTAATGAACATGAATAACCAAATACTTTCCCTTAATAGAAAGGTGAATGACTTGCAGTTTATTGATCCTACGAGCCCAAGGCCTCCTTTTCCTCCTACTCCTCCTAAGAAACATGCCGCTAAAGTGGATTTTTTCCACTTTTTCCAAGACTTCCATGATCCCGAGTATTGTTACTCGTATACACATCACCTGGAATGATCTAAACCTAGAAAATCCCCTTTACCTCTAGTGAAAAACAAGCTTGCCTCCACTTCCAATAATGACCATGTTAACATGGAAGATTCTGTTACCTGTGATGATGATCCTCTTACCTTTGGAAAATTTGCTGTAGAAACTAGGAGTCAGGTCCTTAAAACCACTCCACAAGGGGTGGAAGGGAGAGAAATTGATCCTAAGGACAATGAAAAAAAAAAAGTTCCTACAAATGGTAGATTACCTTCTCCTTCAAGGAATAGGGTTCCATGGACTCCAAACAAGGTAAATTTTCCTAATAATCCACCACCTTGCTTCCCAACACTGGTGCCTTACAATGTCGTTGAAGATATAGCGAAGGTCCCCGCCGGCATGACGTTATTAGATGCTCTTAGAACCCATGCTCAGTTTGAAAACCTTTCACGTGTTCTACAAGCACTTCCTACTCCATGGATAGAACATAGAGTTCCTCTTTCCAAAGAGTCCTATTCTTAACCTAAGGAGGCATATGATGGCATTGATATAGACCTCAAAGTTCCTCCTTTATCTGTCTGAGTTATGATTTATTATTTTGTGCTCCATATTTATGTCACCGACACAAGAGCGAGGCACAATGTCATTCCCCTTCGAGTCATGAGGATATTGGGTCTTGAATGCATGGGTCCATGTAAAGATCTGTTAGCTTTGGATTCAAGGATTGTAGGAACCATTGGTTACATCAAGGACTTATCCATTACTTTCAACCAAGCTCCAGATGTGAGCATGCTCATAAACATGATCGTAGCAGACATACCTAAAGCATATGGCATGCTTTTAGGGAGGGAGTGGTCCACCAAAGTTAAAAAGGGTTGTTACTTCATAGAAGGAACCCACTTCACCTTTTCTCATAAAGGTGTTGAAGTTGTCATCAAGAGGGAACCAAAATACCGAGAGTTGGTTGTACCTGCTTCCTACAATACAAAACATGTGTATTTTCAAGACACGGGGATGGGCACATATACTGTGTTATCTGAGGAAGATGCACATGTCCCTCCTTCTGAGTTGGAAGAAATGGTGTGGAACATGGATTTTGATGGTGCTAAATCCAAGCACGGATCTAGGGCTGGGGTCCTTTTGTGTGATGCCAAGGGAAATGCAATCCCTTTCTCTTTTCAATTAGAATTCCCTAACACTAATAATATAGATGGATATGAAGTTCAAGGCCTCCAAAAGGCCTCAGAATTAGGAATTCTCCATTTGTTGGTGAGTGGGGATTCTTAATTGGTTGTGAATCAAATTGGAGATAAATATGAAGTTCATAACCCATGCCTCAAGCAATACCACCGAAGGGCCAATGAACTTATTGATAAGTTATTATCTTTCAACATTCAAGCCATACCTAGGGCCACAAACCATGTAGCTGATACTTTGGACTTGGCTGGTTCTTGCTTCACTTATGATTTTGTAAGGTCTATTGAAGATATAAAATTCCAAATTTTACATAGACCTACGTTACCTGATAACGTTGACTCTTGGCAAGTTTTTGATAATGATGAACAAATCTATAGGTTCCTTAAAAACAATGAGGAATTCAAATATTTACATATCAACCATGAGTTGGAAGAGGAAACTGGGGACATAATCCAATTGAAGACAAATAATATTCCCCCTGGTTTTTCTGTACTGGAATCCATGTTTGATTCCAATGATGCCACTACCTCTGCACCTAGTATTGATAGTGAATATGTTAGGAAGGTGCAAGAAGCCATCCCTATAAACCTGGGAACTGAGAAAGATACAAAACTGGTTTATAGAAGGTCACAGTGTTCTCCTGCTGAGATCGCTCAATTCACGAAACTCTTGACAGAGTTCAAGGATGATTTTGCTTGGTCCTACGAGGATCTCAAGGTTTTCGATATGCAGGATATAGTCCATGCCATACCCATAATCCCTGATTTGAAACTTTACAGGAAGAGACAAAGAAAGAACAACCTTGCTTTGGAATGAACAATTAAAGCTGAATTATACAAGATGGAAGCATACGGGGTCATATACCATGTCCGTTACTCACAATGGGTATCTAATTTAGTTCCTATTAGGAATAAAACTGGTGATATTTGTTTGTGTCGACTTTCAAAATTTGAATCGGGTGTCCCTAAAAGACAACTACACCGTCCCACCATTGAAAGATATCCTCCAATAAGTCTTCGACGCTCAAATGATGTCCCTTTTAGATGGTTTCTCAGGTTACAATCAGATAGCCCTCAAGCCTTCTGATAGTCACAAAAACACCTTCACTACCCGTTGGGGCACATATGCATATAACAAGATGACTTTTGGATTGATTAATGTTGGGAACACATTTCAACGTGCCATGGCTATTTCTTTCAAAGGATTATTGGGTAAGATGATTGTTGTCTACTTCGATGACCTCACAGTCTTTTCCAAAGAACAAAGTAGTCATTTTGATCACCTCAGGCAGGTTCTTCTTAGATGCCGTAAGTTTGGCATATCTTTAAATCCTAAGAAGACCATTTTCAGTGTTATGGAGGGAAAAATTTTGGGTCACATCGTCTCTCGAGAAGGTGTCAAAGTTGATCCTGAGAGAGTGATAGCAATAAAAAAGTTTCCCTTACTTACTAATAAAAAAGAAATGCAATCTTTCTTTGGGAGGATAAAATTCCTGAGACACTTCATTCCTGATTTTTCTCAAGTTGTCAAACCTCTAAATCAACTTATGAAGAAGGACATTCGGTTCAAATGGGACCCCCTACCCGTCAAGATTTTGAATCCATTAAGCAAAACATTGCTTCTGCCCCTTTGTTAATCTGTCCTAATTCCTCTAAAGACTTTGTCATGTACATTAATTCATCAGAGGAGACGATTTCTGCAATCTTATTGCAAAAGGATCATGAGGAAAATATTAGGCCAATCGCCTTTGTGAGCTAGAATTTGAAGACACACTAGCTGAACTATTCTACACTAGAGAAACATGGTTATTCTTTGTATAAATCCTTGGAGCAATTCTGACATTACATCCAAGGCCACAAAGTTCAGGTTTTTGTGCCTACATCTCTCTTAGTCACTGCCTTGAATCAAACCGAATTGCATAGTAAGTGGTCCAAATGGATCATGCGCATGCAAGAATATGACTTGGACATTAAACCGATGAAAACCATAAGGGGGACATGGCTAGCTGAATTGCTAACCCAATCCCACCCCTCGGTCATAGCTAAACCACCTCAAGCAGATGACTTGATTGCTTTAGAAGACCTGGTTAACGAAACCGAGTTAGCCTCACAACCATGGTATGGACCTATCATGTATTTTTTGATGAATGGTGTTTGCCCACCGAGCATGGATACTAAAGCCAAACGAACACTTCATTTACAAGTTCTCCGGTATGTTTTACAAGACCAAATCATTTACCGAAGAAACCTTGATGGGGTTTTTTCACAATGCTTGACTCCTTACCAAGCCCAAATGGCACTTGAAAAATTCCATTCCGGGGTGTGTGGAGGTCACTTTTCAACCAAAACCACTGCAGCAAAAGTTTTACATGTAGGTTATTTTTTTCCTTCACTCCACCAAGATGCCCATTTATTAGTACGAAAATGCGAAGCTTGCCAATGATTCACTCGGAAGAAAAAGTTAGCTACCTTACCTCTTAGGCCTATTGAAATCCAATTCCCTTTCACAAGATGGGGCATGAAATTTATTGGGCTAGTTTCACCGCCTTCCAACGTTGGTCACATATTCATATTAACAACTACAGACTACTTTACAAAGTGGGCTGAAGCAATTGATATTAGGAACGCTACGAGTCAGCAGGTGGTAGAATTTTTTGAACGTAACATTTTATCCCGTTTTGGAACCCCTGCTGAGATACTAACTAATAATGGATCAGCTTTCATGTTTGATGTCATGCTTCACCTTGGTGTCACATATGGCATCCAAATTTTCCGATATTCCACCTACTACCCCCAAGGTAATGGATTGGCCGAGTCAACAAATAAAAATCTGATTTAGATCCTCAAAATAATGGTCACATATAACAAGCGTGATTGGCACACAAAGTTAAACTTTGATTTATGGGCTGATCGCATAAACCCTAAGACAACAATGGGTCAAAGTCCTTACACTATGGTGTATGGAGCCCCTGCTATCCTACCTATTCACTTACAAATTCCACCCTTGAGGTTGACTATTGCTGAGGCAGAAGATGATTTCCAACCTTTACAACATCGTTTAGACACACTCATCGAACTAGAAGAGTTAAGAAAGGATGCATTCCAACACCTCCAAAATAAGCAAGACATTGTTAAACGTTCCTTCAATAAAAGAGCCACACTGGTAAATTACAAAGTGGGAGATGATGTCCTACTGTGGGACAAAGCACATGAGGCCCCATCCAAACATCACAAGTTTTATTCTTTATGGTTGGGTCCTTACACAATCTATGAGGTTTTAGGGACAAATGCTTTTAGATTAAAAACCTTGGATGGTGAACCACTTCAATTCCCTATGAATGGCTGTCACCTAAATTTCTTTTACTCTTGAAGGACCTTGTCATCCTGTACATAAGTCACCACTGGTTGGTTTTCTATTTGTATGTATTTATTGTTGCTGAGTTTCCTGCTTGTATCTATTAGTTGTTTCTAATTTATGCTTGTATATGTTTCCTTGTTTTCAATTTGGAGCCTTTTTGCCTATTTGGTTTCAATTTTGGGTGTAAGCGCCTTTTGTTTTTTTCCTCAATTTTTGTATTTTTGTCTTTTTCATTTTAATGTTGTAGGTTGCCCTCTTCTTCTTAATTTTTTGTCTGTCTGGTGTTCATGGGAAG
The DNA here is from genome assembly GCA_009831015.1 of Picea engelmannii. Lineage (NCBI taxonomy): Eukaryota > Viridiplantae > Streptophyta > Pinopsida > Pinales > Pinaceae > Picea > Picea engelmannii. The sequence continues at coordinate 140,251 of ML797093.1, forward strand.
GGTACTATCCTCATTATTATATGGCTGTTTTAAAAGAATGCACTTTTAGGAACCCTTTTATCATGCTTGGCCTACATGAAACTATAACTTAATATCATCTTAAATAGGAGTAAACCTGATTGTTATTTAATCAAAGTCAACAAGGAAAGTCTAAGGGGGTAACATATCATTCTCTGGTGAAGCTGAAAACCATGATGACATGATGGCTTACATAGCTATGTGATTGCAACTGCACTTTACCTGACCACTTACAAGTCTGATTTTTCCAAGCAACGGTCATTTTTCCTACAAAATTTCCATCACTTGTGAGCACTGAGATATATCAGCACCTATTTCCAAAAAAATTTCATATTTCTTTACTCCCTTGATTGACTGATTTGCTTGTTAGTTTTTGTCCAGTGGGTCGCTGATTTCAAAAGATCCTCGTTTTCTTATTTGTGTGTCAAGAATCGAAAGTACGCATGAGATTTTGTGTTGAGCCAAGGTTTACCTTAAGCCTCAATTCACACAGTTAAGCCATAATCTGGGTGAGGGACCCATGTCACTTGGGACACATTGCTAAACAAAACCCGAGTCATTATTCCCATTCTTCTATCTTATGTGAATCTCAATATAAATTCTATTGTATATATTTACTGCACCACTTTCATTCTTCGATTATCCCTAATGTGAAAAATGGTCCTTATACTACAGTTGAATCCTCCCCCCCCCCCTCACCCACCTTAGTCACTTTGAAAATACAAATTTCCACCGAGTATTCCCAACTGTCACATGGGTGATCCCATTATTCTAGATGCTTTGAAAGGCATTTCCCCTCCTGCACCAAGAATGTTGACCCAAAAATATGCTTTGGGATCAACATGGTGTACAAACTCCGGAATGTGCTATGGTTCCAGTCAAAGAAAATGGTGGGGGACATAGTTACTATGGCATCTTCCATTGAAAGAGTATCAGTGCCTTCCTTCAGAGGGTTTTTATCTGAGTATGTAAAGACTTTTCAGGCACTAGAGAGTATCAGGTAACAAGGTCAAGTCAGTTGGAAATAGTCCATGTCAGTTCAGGGTTGTTGCATTCAGTTGGGTCAGTGCTTCCAGGATCAGTTGAGAGATAGTAAGGCCAAATGGATATCAAACTCATGATTATACCTACCCTACTATCACCTTATGGGTAGTAGTTTAACAACCATGATCATCACTATGTCCATTAACATCTTAAACGGTACCCAAACGGGCTCATCCTGACCTTGCTCGGCTTGTCATGGGACCATGTTCTTTTCCCCTCAATGGAGGCCTTCCCGGGGTAATTTTTGAGTTCTCAAACCATACCACATCATAATTCCTCATTTCAAGACTTTTCAGTTCAAATTTGATGATCTAAACACGCAGTTGCGAAATTTTTATCGTTGGCCCCTTTCGCCTGTCACCAGGTGAGTCCCTTGGGGACAGGGTCCTTTCACAAAGTATAAAATGAAATATGGTCGTTTTTTGGGAAATAAAATGCTTCAAACTTGTTGGGATCAAGACAATATTTTCAACGGACTATCATGGGCCTGATTCAGAGTCCGTATGACCCCCCTACGAAGGACACAAAGTTGGTGTCACCAGAATGGCCAAAACCAATAGTTGTGACTTTCTGGTCTGATTCTGTTCAGATTTCTATTTTAAAAGGAAAATAAAACCTAGGAATGGTGTAGGGAAGTGTGATAAATTTCCAATGACATATCCAGTGCTTGGTTTCGACCCCCGGTTGGTAAGAACGAGTCTTCACAAGTTCATGACCACTTTCGGACACCAGAATGGTTCCAGTGGTTTGAGGTTAAAAATTGGTTATTAAGGTGTTTTAAATCAGATATTAAGTGATTCCACAATATAATGGACTCAAATACCTTTCCAACGGATCCTCATTTTCCTCATTCTGACTTTGGATGGCCCAGTTAGAGTTGTCACAAGTTTGTCAATTATTTCAGGCAAAGGGGGGCAACCAACTTGCGTAGCGGGGTTTCATGACAGGTAAAACAATCATTAATGGCCACAACACACAAATATATGGCCACCTCATCTAAGTAATCATCGATACCTTTCTGATGGTACTTCATTTTACTCGATTGAATATCGTATGGCAATATGGTGCCTTTCGTAAGATTGGGTGTCATGTGGGCCCACCAATAAGTGAGGGGTTTTAAGCGACAACTGTTCCGGGCAGAAATTGAGGGGCGAGATAGCATTATTTCTGATTGGTGACCGCATATTCTCAAGGGACTCATTGAGACCTTTCCAAGACATGATCTGCATTCAATTCTTAATCCATTTCATCTGACAACTTTTTTGGGCTAAGTTAGCATGGTCAAAAGTCAAAGTCAAACTTTGACTTGGCACACTTTTTGAGAAATATTAAAAAAATAGTGGAAAAATAATAAAAAAAATCAGTAAATTAAGAAAATCAAGGGAAGGACACGCAACCTCCCTCATGAAAAATTAGGGAAATTATATTTTTTGAAAAAATAAAAAATACAAAACCCTCTCTCTCCCTTCTCTCAAGTCATTTTGGCATTTTGGCAAAGGGGAGATGGAGCTCTGCAACTCAGAAAACTATGGAATATGAAGGTTCCAGTTAGGAGTTTCAGGTTTCCATGGCAGGCCATGCCATACTTCATCCCCAAGCACAGAGTGTAGGTAACCCCCCATCAGTCGCAATTAAAAAAAAAACTTGCTAGTTATTCAAACAAATGGTGACTGTGTTGCTTTCTTCTTGAAAATGACAAGATTTTTCCTCTTTCATAGCTCCCGGTTTGCTATTTTCCAATGGTTGTTTTAGTGCTAGTTCAATTTTGATATTGGTTTCTGGTTCCTTTTGCTGGCTGGTGTGAATTTATTTAATTTCATGTGCAAAAAATTCAAAGGGGAGGGGATTCGAACCCCTCTTGGGCACCAACCCCCTTTAGAAAATTAAATTTCTAAGTTTGGCTAAGTATGCAAGCCTGTGGATGGCCATTTTCAAGACCTGGGCTTTGAACCCCAACCCCCTCCCTTTCCTGTGCTCAAAAAATTCCCAAAAACTGTTGAGAAATTAAAAAGGTGGGGAGGGGGTTTGAACCCAAGGCCTCCCTCTCCTAACTATTGAAAAAAAAACACTTTGCTAAAAAAATATTTGGTGGTGGTCGGCCACCCGTCTACCATTAGGGAATCACCACCACCAAACAAGCTTCCCACGAACTTTGCACACTCCATCACCTCCTCCCCTACCTGTGCGCATCAAAACTCCTCTCCCTCATTACCCCGTGACCTCCCTCAAGTACCCCCACTCCATCTTCGTTCCCATACAGACCCTCCACTCTCCAAAACCCCACGCCCAAATTTCTCCATTCCCTCCTCCATTCCATACACCTCCACCTGCACGTGGACACCCAACTTCCTCACACCAGCAGGCCACCACCCTTTGCGCATTTCTCCCTCTTCTCCGTTCCCCTTCCTCCGCACCACACCTCATCCTTCAACCCTGCATGCTCCTCCACCTTTGCAACCTCTCTCCTCCATACCCTTCTCCCCTCTTCCCATCATCCCACGCACTCCCCTCTTCACTCCACCTCATAACCGATACCCTTGCGCATCCCCTCCACTCCAAAACCACTGCGTGTGCATCCCCCTCCTCCCACACTCCCCCCATTCACTCTCCTACACACGACCTCCATCGCCTCCTCCCTTCGCTCCTCTAAACTCCACGTGTTCCATTTGGGTTCTGGGCTAGTGATATGGCGACCAGGGGTGTCGGGTTAGGGTGGTTTAAATTTTTAAATTTAAATTTTGTTTTTTTCATTATATAATTTATATATATGTTATTTAATTTAGTTTTAAATTATTAATTTTTATTGTTTTTTTTTTCTTTTTTAATTTTGTTTAATTTT
>ML797093.1:144201-154540 GCA_009831015.1 Picea engelmannii
ATTGCATAACTTTGCCATCTGAAGGCGGAATTTGCCCACAAATATTTGAAAATAAGTGGGGTGAAGTCAAGAATGCATCCATGGAATTCACCTCCACAAATTCAGCCCAAAATTTCAGTGACACATCCCAGAGCGACATGGACTCATTATTGGCCCAAAAAGCATGCACCAGAAGGAGGCCTAATTAGGGGTCTCCGAGGCCAAATTGGGTTGGAAGAGGAAAACCCATTTCAGATATAGGTATGCAGGCCTATGACAGCCTATAAATTTTGGTGTCCAGCCCAGAGTTTTTTCCCAATTTGAAATTTTTCCCTGATCAGTCTCCTGACCAACTCCTTCCCGCGTACCTTTTCGAGGCCATATCTTACTCATCCGTAGTTAGATTTGCGTCAAATGAAAGGAAAAAAAAAGGTGACGAACATAGATAAAACATAGGTGCAAGAAAAATTATTTTTGAGGATTTTTGGTATAGGGGAAAATCATCTCAAGGTTTAATCCCAGAGGGTGCCCTCACCGAAACAAGTCCAAATCGAAGCCATGCTTTGGTAAGCTCACATGGAAACTTATAGGAAGCAAAGGGTGGGTATAATCAAGTCTGAAAAATATTTGAAAAGTGAGTATTTCCTTACATACAATGACCAAATCCCAATGACCCCTTGCCCTCCTAAGCAACTCTGCAATTTCCCCACACCTTGGGGCTTCATCCCAGTGAATCCAACAACCATGGATGGTCAAGAACTATCCTTAATCACCTCATCTATAGATGAAAAACATGGAAGCAATCAAAAAGTCTTTGGGATGGCAAAAATCCCAAGGAAAATGATGATGTGGCATATTAATTTTTTCATTTGATGAAAAATGACCTTTTGAAATAGTTTGGTCTCGCATAATTTTCTTTTGGCATGTATACATTGTAATTAAGAGGTAAAATCAGGTTTGATTTGATCCCTTTTGGATAATATTTCCTTTTTAAAATATGTTTACTTTTTGGTAAAAAGACAAAAGCACTTTAGGGTTAGTCCACTTGTCACTTTTCCAAAAGTGACAAGTGTCTTCTGACCTAACCCTAAGCCTTCACCACTCCTTTATAAATAAGAGGGATGGCATTGTAAAAAGGGAGGATGAATATAGTAACGAATCTCTACTGAAATTTTCCAAGGCTCTTTGTGTGTGTGATACTTGTTAAATTTTAGTTGTTGGACATGTCACTTGTTGGTTAAGGGTTGAGGGGTAGAACTAAATACTTGTTATGTTAGCTATCTCCAGGAGGGATTGGTTAGCTAGGTGTTTGTTGATGCTTCCTTTAGTTTAAATTACTTGCTTTCACTTTCTAAGAACTTTGTTTAACTTATTTAATGTGTTTTAGTGCATATTTTCTGAAGTATCCAACTGTTTTCAGCCTTAGTTAGTGGCCGAGAGTCCTAGGGCCCCTTAGGACAACCCTTAAATAATCCTCTTAGCTTGCTATTCATACTTTTTTTCTTCCTTATCTCATTCATGTACATTTATGTTATGTTTTTCTGCTATTAACCTTGCCGTCCCAAACAGGAAAATTGACCATTTTGGTCAATTTCTCCCCTCAGGACAACCATCTTAGTTGGTTGTTATCTATCTTTTATGTATAAATTTATGTTTCATTTATTTCAGTTTTTTCATATATAAACACTAAAATTTCATTGTTTTCCTACAGGGATATAATCCGGTCACCTACTTTGCTTCTCCTAAGCGATTGGGGACCATCTAAAGACCTGTTTGAGGCAAAGGGGCCAACAGGACAATGGAGAAAAAATATCCAATCTGATCGGTAAATCCACCCAATCACTCTCATTTTCACCTTACATTCGCTTGCACTCATTCCAAAATTTTTGGCACATGTACCCATGTCAATATGATTTACTTGTGTAGATAGTTTGAGTAGTTTGTTTATAAATTTATGTTTATAAAATTGGATCCGTACTCTCATTAATAATAATCACTATTTCGAATTCCAATAAGTAAACTTCCAATCTCCATACAAGGAATCAGTTGGGGCTTTCATGTATATTGCGGCCTTGTCGCTCGCAAAGAGCCTCAACCCATTCCTTTGGGTTGAATGGTATAATTGTTTACTTGTAAATTAGTTGATTTTGTCATCTTTCATTGTGTATTTTCTCATACACTAATCTACAGGTGGCTGCCCCTAAAGGGGCCATGCAAAAATCAGCAAGCTAAAAACACTCAAAAAACCGCAAAACACTTGAAAAAAAAGTAGGGGTCCGCCCCATACAGACTCAAAACAAAACCTATACTATTTATTTATATGCATACACATATTATTTAGCAAGACATGACCTCACCATGTGGATGGCCTGGTCCTTTATTTCAAGCAATTTCAATTTCATAGAATACTAAGTGTCAAAGCCAGGAAGTCTTCATCAGGAGCCCCTCATAAGTTGTCTAGTTAGTATAAATTGAGTGGTATTTCCTTAGTACCACATGACCAAGGAGTTGAATAGCTCAGTTTGGTTGGAAAACTACTCTGCTTGGGTAATCTCAACTAAAACTCCCTTTAGGGGGGTCCTGGGCCTCTTCCTTTTGGCAGGTATCCTTCTTCCTTCCAAGCGGCTTCAAAAGCCAGAAAGCGCCCATGACGAGAAGTGGATAATCCATGCTTCTTTGAACTGCATGGGGAACTCTTCAACCTAACCTCCATGGTCTGCTAAGACTACTCTTCTTATACTGGTTGGCACAATTCCTAGATTTTTTGGCCTGATAGGGATAACCTTCAAACCTATGTGGTGGCCAAGGCATGTGTTAATAACTAAAAATTCACCAATAAAATACATTTAAAGTCAAACCTTTTGTCAATCCACCTTTTATCCATGAACCAAAATTCCAGTTATAAATACCCTCCCAGACATAGCAGTAACAACTTGTAAAAGGTTGTCCATCTTCATTTATATCCCTCCTTTTGATTTGATAATTTTTTGGGATCACTTCTTGGGTCACCCTGGGGGGTACCAATCCATTCTAGCCTTATTTCCCTACCTTAAAAGCTTTGAAAAACTTGATGTTTTCAATTTACAACCAACAACTTGTTTGATACACCGAATACACTGAGAGGGGGTGGGGGTGAACAATGTAGGGCTCTTTTTCCCAAAAAATCCCCTTCACAAACTTCTTAGTTAGCAATCACTATTTACTTATTACTTATTATTGTCATTCATAAACAGTCAATTGTAAATATACATCAACAACATATAATAACAACATATATCATCAACAAGTCATCATCACAAGGAATACAAGGAACACAATATGTATGTACAATTTTATTTTCATTACGGACTTCAATCCTTGGGTTATCAACAACAACTGAATAGAGTACAACTCTACAAGAGCACTAGCTCTATAAAGCAAGACTCAACTTACACACTCACCACCAATTGAGATGAGGCAACAATCCTCAACAGGTACACAACCTGTCGGTAGTTCAACATGCATATGTACATGCCCTACCAGTAGTGAGGCCCATGTTTGTACGCCCTCTAGCTCACTGCAGCCTGCATATGCTTTTTGAAACTAGGGTTTCTAAAACTTCATCTTTTTGGCCCTTCAGACTCTTTCTCTTCTATCACATCCACTTCTGATCTTTTCAGTGTACTATCTGAACCATAAGCAATCTCAACACATCTATGTTCTTCTACAACAAACTCATGCTCCTCAACCATACAATATGAATGCTACTCATCATGTACAAAAAACCTGTATACTATAGCAATCATATCAGTACTGAATCATAGGAGTGTTGCTCACTCCATCAACCAACACAAACCACATCACAACAACCATACCAATAATGCCTTAAGCATTCACTACACAACAAGCAAGAGTATCCATCAAGACAACAATGTAACCATACCAGAGTTTCTATGGCAGATCTGAGCCCATAGAATGTAGATCTGGAACCTGCTTCAGTCTCCAAGAGATTTTCATCAGCTCAGTCACAAGTCTTCATGACTTCACTCACTGTACGTGCCCTGTCCTCGTACAACCCATGTATGTACGCGCCCTAGCTCACTGCATCCCACGTATACCTCAGAAACTAGGGTTTCTGAGCTTCTGAGACTTTTTCCGTCATGACCTCAAACTTGTCGAAACTTTTATGCATCCATGAGATCCTCCAGATCTCCTCTCTCATAATAGATCTTCAACACATGCTCAAGGATGCACAAGAGATCTCACAAAAGATACACAATAGGTACATTTCACAATAAACCCTTTCCTCTTATTTATACTCTCCAAGTAGCTATCTTCTAGGTCACTTCTAGGTCACTTAACCCACTTCTAGGTTACTTAACCTATTTTCCTCTTTTTAGGGTTAACCACTTTTCATAAATATAAATTTCCCCATTCCTTTATCATTTAATATTTCTTCTTGACTTTGTCACCTCACTTTATTATTTAAATAATCTTCTTTGATTTTGTCACTTCACTTTATTATTTAAATAATGATTTCTTCTTTTCAAGCACTTTGACTTCTTTGACCTCTTGGGGCTTCAAGCCAACATATGAGGGTCCTTCATCTTTGTAGGGCCATAACTCTCAAACTATGAGGAGTTATGTGACATTCCACATACCACCAGAAATGGAATGACAATCACTATCCATCTAGGATAGTTTCACCAACAACTTCACTGATCTTCATCTCATTATTCCACATATAAGCATGGGTTCTCCAACCATACTTCTAGGATAACTCAACCGTAAAGCGTCTTCCCGTGAGAAATTTCACCATAAGGGGACCACTTTGGAGTTAATCCATTTGTACTCCTTATCAACCATGATAAGATAATAATGACTCATCTTTACATCAACCCAACTATGCATCATATCAATGACTATGATTCCACTTGTCATATATCCATTAAGGAAAATACATCAATCAATCTTTTGGCATCAATCAATCACTTGACACAAATCTTTGGCATCAATGAAAAAATGATCCAACAATCTCCCCCTTTGGCATTGATGGCAATACCAACATTGATGTCAACACCAATCATTGATGTCAACATGTAGACAAGGCATGCTCTACATCAATAGTCATATATCAATGTGACTATCTCTTCACATCAATGATCATCAATCACATCAATGTGACTATCTCTCCCCCTTTGACATCAATGGCCAGGGGTCATTCTCCCCTTGGGCTGCTCCCCCTTTGAATATCTCTCCCCCTATCTGAATGCCTTTGATCTTCCTTTGAATAATCTCTCCCCTTTTGAACAAGGGATCTCACTCTGATGTAATGCTGAAGATATATCGCTCATGCTCCCCCTGTGACCATTGCTCCTCCTGGAACTATGCCTCTGTGCTCTTTGACAAATATAGGGTTCTTTCCTCCTAGAATCATGGGAATAAGAATAAATCCCCCTATGGGTATGTCTCCCCTTATCTTCTCTGCAAAATGAACAATATGCTACCACATGACGATCCTTGGACCTATCCATGCTTCAAACTCATGCCATACCAAACATCATGAAGCAAAAGATATGTCAATGAGTGAATAAATACATCATGTACGAAAATGTGTGCCCACCATACACAACACCCATGTACATTAACCATGTACATCAACACCATACAATGTGCCATAAGATATCATCAATGGAATGTATCAACCATATGCTTCTATCAATATGCCAACCATGTGCATCTACCAACATGCCAAAGAAGTGTCATATCACTCATGATATGCTCCTATCATGAACCAAGTGCCATAATCATGTATCTCAATCAATCAAGTGTCTCAACTATAACATCCAATGTATCATGTACCAATGCTAATCAAGTAATACCAATGGTGTACTTTTAGCTAAGTACGTATCATCCAAACATATACCATCTATGAGTGTACCAAACCTGTACATCAACATGTATCACAACTTGTACTAAGAAAGTACATCAACCATGCACTAATATCACAAGTGCCAATCAAACTGCTAGTAGGTGCCTCTACCAATTTACTAGAAGTGTACCAATCATGCATCAACTATAGATTAGACTCATCAATGATGTACAACATGATCACCTCATCAACTCACCAACTACATGTCCCAATATGTAGTCCAACCATATGCCAAAGGCATGCACCAAGATATCCAACAAATATGCTTCCAATAATTCATCATAAGATATATAAATGAAACTCAAATATGTACTAGCCATGTACTCCAACAGATCAGCCTCAATCCTCCATTCACAATAGAAAATACTAAGCATCCAATAATACATGTACTAGTAGTGTGCTTCAATAGATCAATGACATCTCTAGCTAGCATCATCAAGATATATCACATAACCAAGGTGCCATAACTTCACTGTCATAACCATCATTGTTCTTCTACAATTAATGCCTCAATCCATACTCATGGGTTAGTGCCACCCATCCAAGATAATCTTTCATTTTATATCATCACATTACATAATCCAATATGTAAACATGAAAACCTGCAACAAACAATGTCATAACCTGCAACAAACTATGTCAGACCCTGCATCACATAGTTATACCCTCACATCAAGTTGCAACCCATTTGCATAGCCCTTTTCCCTAGGCTTTACCACATATACGCGGCATGCTGCACAGACAGCTTGTGCATGTACGCGACCTATTCAAGGTCAGCCTGCGTATGTACGTGACTGTCACCACTGTGACCCATGTATGCTTATGTAGACGTCTCACTTGAGCCTCCCTTAAGGCTTCCATTCTACTCTGGTTGTTCAGTCTTCTTCACCCACTTCTGAAGGTGTCTCTGCTTCTCAGAACTTGAGCTTTGAGCTTCCATCTTTTCAAATATGTCTCCCTTCCTTACTTCATTCCTTCTTCTAGTCATGCTATATGAAGTCCTCATCATGGACCTTCTTCTTGTGTTCCAACAATCCCAGGATTTGTGGCCAAATCAACTACAACTGTAGCATCTCATGCTATGACAATGAACAACAATGTGTCCTACTTGATCACATCTCCAACACCTTATGGTATGAAATCTTCCATTATTTTTCCTTGCATAAAATCTGCATTCCAAGGCTTTGTGACCATATTCATTACATGAATAACATTGACCATGAAAAATACTTTCATACCTTTGCTTTGGTGTCCATCTTCTTTGAGGTGTAAGGAGGGATTCTTGATGTCTTCCTTGCTTTGTTCTTTTGAAATTTTCTTTGCCTTGTGTAGATGGTTGATATTCAACATTGTCTTCATCCTTTGAGAATGAGGGACTCACCTCATGCTTGTTTGAGGTGCCTGCTTCAACATGTGTAGCTTCTCCCTTGTATCCAAGACATGATTTATCATTTGGTGATATTTGACTTTCCAAGATCTCATTCAAGATTTGTGAGCTATTCAATAATTTGTTTGAATTATCTACTTTCTTTCTAAGATCAACAACTTCAGCTTCTAACTTATGACATGATTCTTCCTTTTCATTTATTTGATCCCTCAATAGTTCCTCTACCCTTTTGTCTTCTTCAATTTGGGTCTTGAGATGGACAATAATTTCAAAACTTTTTCTAATCTCATCATCTACCTTCTTCTCTTCTTTTCATTCTTTAGTTCTGTGATCTCTTATTCATTTCCATCTAATTGAGTCTTATTACTCTCTTCTTGTTCTTTGAGCATTTTCTTTAACTTCAAGATGTTCTTTTGATTCTTCTTAAGAAACCTTTTATTGTTATGTGAAAGATAGCTATAGTCTATATAATAATGGTCATTATTATATTCATATAGACCTCTTTCAAATTTCTCTTTAAGCTCCAATAGTTTTTATTCTACTTCTTCCATGGGATAACAATCAATTGATTTTATCCAAACTACTAGATTTTCTTCTCCACTAGTAGAGAAAAATTCAACATCATCACATTTTGAATTATTACAATCAAGGGTTTGTGGAGATTCTTTACCTTCATTTGAAATGTCTTCAAGATATTCCTCTTTGCCAACATCATCACATGATTCTTTTCCTTCATTTGAAATGTCTTCAAGATCTTCCTTTTTGCCAACATTATCACATTTATAAATAATGCAATTGAGAGTTTTTGGAGATTCATTACCTTCATTCTTCTTGATGGAGTTGTCTTCAAGGTCTTCCTTTTTTATTTGATATGTATCCTCTAGCTTTATCCATATATCCTTGGAGGAAGTGCATTGTCCCATGCTCTCTTTGATAGGGCTTGAGAGTCCACTAAGAATGGTCTTGAGAGCCAATGCATCATTCTTCTTTCCTTCCCTTTGAGTTGCAAACTTTGACTTGTTTTTCAAAGAAACTGATCCACCAATGGCTTCCTTCCAAATACAAACTCCTATTTCATTTATATGCACTCTCATCTCTATTCTCCAAGTAGAATAGTTTTCCTCCTCAAGGATTGGAACTTCATCATCCATTTGTGTGTCTATGGATCTCCTTCAAGATTTCTAAGGATCATAGTGAAGGCCTGCTTTGCTACCAATTGTTGGACACACCGACTACATTGAGAGGGGGGGTGAACAATGTGGGGATAATTTTCCCAAAACTTCCCCTTCACAAACTTCTTAGTTAACAATCGCTATTTACTCATTACTTATTATTGTCATTCATAACCAGTCAAATGTAAATATACATTAGCAACATATAACAACAACATATATCATCAACAAGTCATCATCACAAGGAACACAAGATGTATGTACAATTTTCTTTTTATTACGGACTTCAATCCTTGGGTTATCAGCAAAAACGGAATAGAGTACAACTCTACAAGAGCACCAGCTCTTTAATGAAAGACTCATCTTACAAACTCAACACCAACTGAGATGAGGCAACAATACTCAACAGATGTCAATCTGTCAATAGGTACGTAAGCTATCGATAGTTCAACATGCATATGTACACCCCCTACCAATAGTGTAGCCCGCATATGTACGCGCTCTGGCTCACTATAGCCTGCATATGCTTTTAGAAACTAGGGTTTCTGAAAATTTATCTTTTTGGCCCTTCAGACTCTTTCTCTTTTGTCACATCCACTTATGATCTTGTCACTGTACTATCTGAACCATAACCGATATCAACACATCTATGTTCTTCTACAACAAACTCATGCTCCTCAACCATACAATATGAATGCTACTCATCATGTATAAACAACCAGTATACTATAGAAATCATATCAGTACTGAATCATAAGAGTTCTTTTCACTCCATCAACCAACACAAACCACATTACAACAAACATACCAAGAATGCCTTAAGCATTCACTACACAAAAAACAAGAGTATCCATCAAGACAACAATGTAACCATACCAGAGTTTCTATGGCAGATATGAGCCCATAGAATGCAGATCTGAAACCTGTTTCAGTCTCCAAGAGACTGTCATCAACTCAATCACAAGTCTTCATGACTTCACTCACTGTATGCTCCCTGTCTTCGTACAACCCGTGTATGTATGCACCCTAGCTCACTGCAACCCGCATATAGCTCAGAACCTAGGGTTTCTGAGCTTTCAAGACTTTTGTCGTCATGATATCAAACTTGCCGAAACTTTAATGTGTCCATGAGATCCTCTAGATCTCCTCTCTCTTAGAATTGATCTTCAACACATGCTCAAGGATGCACAAGAGATCTCACAAAATATACACAAGAGGTACATTCACAAGAGACCCTTTGTTAAGAACCAAATATCAATATAGCATAGAAAATCCTCAGAAAAAGTACTCAACGCCTTGAAAAAGAGAGAATTTCAGATAATAAGCCTCTTCGAGGGGGCAACCTCCTTTTAACCCACTTAAATGTTCAACTATAAGATGATTCAAAATGAAAATGTCTCCTTGGTATATATAGGAGACTATGAGGTATAATTACAGCTAATGGCCTAAAGCCGACATAAATAAAATAACATTACTAATATAATATGCCCCAATTAAGGGGTAATGAGCCAATATTAGGGATTAACATGCCCCTCCCCCTGAGACAAGTGTTGTCCGCAATGCTTGAGTAACCTTGGATGCTTTTGTATAAAAGACTCATCTTCCCAAGTGGAATCTTCAGCTGGTAGTTTCCTCCATTTAATGAGATACTCTGAAATGGATCTATTCCTGAGCTGGAGAATTCTTGTGTTAGTGATGGCTTCAGGCTCCAATATGATTTTTCCTTGTCAAGTTCTGGCAATATAGTTTGAACTGGGATATTTTCACCTATAACCTTCTTTAAGCATGAAACATGGAAAACTGGGTGTACTCGTGAAGATGTAGGCAACTCCAATTTGTATGCCATAGTACCAATATTTTGCAACACCTTATAAGGGCCATAGTACTTTG
>ML797093.1:157705-171560 GCA_009831015.1 Picea engelmannii
AATTGATTAGGTTCTAAATATAAAGAAGCAATTCGTACCTTTTGTGTATGTGGCACATTATGGAGATCAAAGAATTGCTCCATCTGAAGTATCCATGTGATTGGGTCCTTGCCATCAAACTTCCTCATATAGATCTTAGGAACATGGTTGGTCTTCAAACCAAAGTTGGAGTTTCTCCATTCTTGATTTACCTTCCTTGTGTCCTCATCATGAATTTCATGGGATGCATTTTCACTTTTAGGTGTCTTCTCTGTTACAAAATTTTTCAATACTTCAATGATCTCCCCTTTTAAACCCTCCATCATCTCTTGTAGCTCATCTTTTGTAACTATATACTTTTGTAAATCATTTATGTCCCTACGCATTTATTCACCTTCGTCAAGAGTCCAAGTAGGATTTTCTGGAGGCTTGAATCCATCTTAGTATCCAACTTAGCTTCCATTGAATCCATCTTAGCTTCCATTGAATCCATCTTATTTTGTAGTTCATTTATGTCCCTATGCATTTCTTCACCTTCATCAAGAGTCCAAGTAGGATTTTATGGAGGCTTATTTGGTGTAGAAGTTCCCTTTTTGGGTGGCATGTTGGCCAAGAATCACTTTTGAACCTTGATTTTGAGGTGGTTCTGCTAGACAATATTTCTTCTGTTTTATCTCCCAAGTTTCAGCCCTTTTGGGTATGAAACTTTATTTTATGTAGTTATCTGATATTTCTTCTCTGCAATGCCACAGGTCTGATCAAAATTGGATGTGCCAAGTGGAATTTACGGTAACTTCCCCACAACTTGTTGATTGTTGGCCTTTCCAGGAGATCTCACTTGTATAGCGTGCCCCACACAAAATAATTAATATAAAATTTTGAAACTTGCACCTGAAATACTACAGACTGTCCATGATCCAATGAAACCAGTCCCACACAATTTGGATACTTTAGGAAGAAGTTATGATTGTTTTACCTGGAACACCTTCTTGAGACTAGTCAATAGGACTAGTCAGATACCCTATCTTACACAAGGTGTATCTACAAATTTAAGATGACCCAGAAGATGAAATTTTTATCAAAGATACCTTACTAATTTATGTAAATAGCCTCCAAATATCAGGGTCTGAAACATTACATAAATGTTGTTATAGCGAAATGCGGCAATGACTCAGTTCAAGATTATTCCAGAATCCTATATTGTACAGGCTGTATCTCTGAAAGTATAAGGCCTCAGGAGATGAATTTTGAAGTCAACGTACCTTGATCCGTCTATTAAATATCCTCCAAGCCATTCCTTCTGAAACGTTGTAGAAAAAAAGTTATAGTGAAAATTCCAAGGTGTCTCAGATGTAGCAGCGAAACCCCAAGACCTTGAGCTTTGATACCATATGTTAAGAACCAAATATTAATATAGCATAGAAAATCCTCAAAAAAAGTACTCAGCACCTTGAAAAAGAGATAATTTCAGAAAATAAGCCTCTTTGAGGGGGAAACCTCCTTTTACCCCACTTAAATGTTCAACTATAAGATGATTCAAAATGAAAATGTCTCCTTGGTATATATAGGAGACTAGGAGGTATAATTACAACTAATGGCCTGAAGCCGACATAAATAAAATAGCATTACTAATATAATATGCCCCAATTAAGGGGTAATGAGCCAATATTAGGGCTTAACACCCTTGCCTCTTATTTATACTCTCCAAGTAGCTATCTTCTAGGTCACTTAACCCACTTCTAGGTTACTTAACCTATTTTCCTCTTTTTAGGGTTAATCACTTTCCATAAATAGAAAGTTCTCCATTACTTTATCATTTAAATATTTCTTCTTGACTTTGTCACCTCACTTTATTATTTAAACAATCTTCTTTGATTTTGTCACTTCACTTTATTATTTAAATAATGATTTCTTTTTTTCAATCACTTTGACTTATTTGACCTCTCGGGGCTTCAAGCCAACATATGAGGGTCCTTCATCTTCGTAGGGCCATAACTCTAAAACTATGAGGAGTTATGTGACATTCCACATACCACTGGAAATGGCATGACAAACACTATCCATCTAGGATAGTTTCACCAACAACTTCACTGATCTTCATCTCATTATTCCACATATAAGCATGGGTTCTCCAACCATACTTCTAGGATAAATCAACCGTAAAACGTCTTCCTATGAGGGATTTCACCATAAGGGGACCACTTTGGAGTTCATTCATTTGTACTCCTTATCAACCATGATAAGACAATAATGACTCATCTTTACATCAAACCAACTATGCATCATATCAATGACTATGATTCCACTTGTCATCTATCGATTAAGGACATACATCAATCAATCAATCTTTTGGCAGCAATCAATCACTTGGCATCAATCAATCACTTGACATCAATCTTTGGAATCAATGACAACATGATCCAACACAACTTGTTGTTTGCAATTTACAACCATCTAAAAGGACTGAGCTGTAGCTTTTAAACTCATTTTTCACCTTTTCACTTGTGGCATCCACTTGTCTATTGTCCAGGACCCCAGTTTACCCCTGGAACCCATTTTGTTCCATTTTACAAGGCTTTAAGGGAGGGAACAAATCACTTTTTGATTTATTTAGTTTATTGTCCTAAAAATTAACGAACTTATTTTCATCCCATTGTCCATAATTTTCACTCCCCAAACCATTTTGGCCATCTAGGAAGCCAAGGGAGGACAACACCCAGAGTGGGTGGTCCTAAGCAATACTTCTCATAAGCCTTTCACCTCTTCTTTTCCCCCTTCATTACCACCTCAGTTGAAGGACCATTTGAGGTGTGGGTAGTCTCTGCTTTGTGTCGAGCTATCAAAGAGGCTGTAACCGACTTCACAACCAGATAAGTTGGATCTGCCCCAATGGACAGATTTTTCTTATAACAACTTGAACCTGTCATGTTTAGTCTAATATAAAAAATATGGCTATACACATTATTTGTTGATAGTGTTATTTTCCAAAAGGTTAGGATATGTGTAAATGTGTTGAACCTGCACAGAATAGATCTAGCTAGCAAATGACATACACAATTTGCAGATAAAATATGAGAAAATATAAGCAGGAGAGAAAGAATGGAAGAATTCTCATTAACAAATTGAATGAATGATAATTTACACATGATATACTTTGCATAAATCAACTAATGCACCATAGTGGTGGTCTAGAGTTATCTAGACACACACCAATTGTTACATGAGTAAATTTCCACCTAGTCTAGTCTCTCAGGCAGTTACGGGAGTGAATTGCCACCTAGTCTGAGTTAACTAGCCTTTCAGTCTTCAGTTAACTGACTGAAATAGAGTCAAATGAGGAGGAGATCAAGGAATAATGAGTAATGCGCTAGTCTGGTGATAATCCCAAGGAAAATGTTCATTAGTTTGTGATGATCCCAATGCTACATGGTGATGATCCCAATATAACATCTAGGCTCCACTCAACTGATCAAACTGAAGTGTGAATTGAAGAGAATATTCTCCTTAAACTATAGGAGATTGAATAATGACTAATAATCATAGGGAAAACCTTAGGAATAATAAATCCTAGGTGCGTGTGAAGTATCTCCAACACCCCCCTTGAACATCACTATGGTGAAAATAAAGAATGGGTCCTGACAACGAGGCCATGTTAGGTACCCAAATACAAAAGATACACTAAAATAAACGAGGAAAGAGGGAAAACCTCATGGGAACCTCCCCCCTTCAAAGAACAATTTATGTAAAAATAATAACTAACAGTTGCTAGGAAACTGTTTCCTTCACTCCAAGACGACTGCGTAGAGAATGGAACTTTTGCTCAGTGAAGGTCTTAGTGAAGATGTCGACAGTCTTTTCTGTTGAAGGAAAAAACTACAGGTCGATGATCCCCTCGTGTACTAAGTCCCAGATGTGGTGCATGTGGATCTCAATGTGCTTCGTCCGCTGCCTCTAAACTCGATCTCTGCAGAACTTAAAAGTGCTATGGTGGTCACACCAGATGAAGATTGATCGATGAAAATGAATGCCCAACTCAGTGAGAAAATGTTGTAGCCTCATATCCTGAATGGTTATGTTAACTACCCCTTTGTACTCTATCTCAACTGAAGATATATCAATAGCAACCTAGTTCTTGCTCAACCAACAAATAGGCCTGGAACCAAGACTGAGTGAGTAACCAGATGTGAACTTGCGATCAATGCTTTTTCCAACCCAGTCAGAATGTTAGGGTCCTAACCCGCACATAGGTAGATCAATATATTCAGATGTAATAAAGGTCAATATTAATAAGTCCTTTCAATAAAATAGAATAAGGTGGATGTAAGAAGACCTAATAGAAGCCTCTGCTTCTAAAAGGATCTTCCTCTAGATGCTTCTCTTGATAGACATATTTAGTATAAATAAGGGTCGAGGGTATGAAAACCCTAGCTTGGAGATTACTGTAATAGAGCACTGCTCGATTGGAGGTTGCCCCCTCGAAGAGGCCCGTGAACATTTCTTTCTGAATCAAGTGCTATTTATGTTGTTGTTCTTATATCATTTTTGTGGTATTGTGGAGATTATGCTGGATATATTATTGTTATTCTGCCATTTCTAGCATTTTATTTCTATTCTGCATATTTATTATATCTGGTATCTTGCAAGTGGTATTAGAGCACTTTCCTTGGCAGAAATTGTGGGAATTTTTTTCCAGGGTAGAGACGTATTCTGATGTCTTTAAGCCACAAAGATCTGTCGTTACACACATAAACCCACGGTTGAGGGATTCATACATGCAGGAAATACAAGTGGTTCTTAAGCGCACATTTGTTGGCCACCCTTGTAACCCCTGTTGGTACCCCTTCGAGTGGTAGCACATTAGACAACACCTGTGTACGGATCGACCTAGATTTCCTAAAGCCCTCTTTAGATAAACCTATCAGTCGCTGGACTGCTATAGTGTCACCGAGAACAACACTCAGGAAGATACTCTCTAGTACCTGGGTAGTCAGGTAGTACGACTAAGGGTATGATATATCCTCCTTTGTTAGTGCCCTGAGATATTGGGCCAAGTAATACTATTGGACCCCACACGTATATCAGAGAGCTATAGCACAGAGAAAACCCTTGTCTGTAGAACCCTCGAATACCTAACCCTTAGGGGATAGAAACATAAACAAATTAAAACAGACCAGATCTATTGTCGCGCCACTGTGTTCAGGTTGCCAAGTAAATACACATTTATTTCTAGTTAATCATTTGGGGATTTCATCACCGCAATATTCTTTAGACCGGAGTATAACTCTACAGGTGTAAAAAAAAAAAAAAGTCTGGAAATTTTTTCACCATTATTTGAGACCTATTCCATTGGATTCATCTCTCTGCCCTTATCACATTCATCCATCAAAATTTTTGACCCCACCTGCCCCTTTTCAGTTCACCCATCCTCATGGCCCATACCCATAGCCAAGATCTGGAAACTTGCTTCAACACCTTGTAATCTGGTTTCCTCGAGACCCAAAAAGAAGTGAAACAACTCAATGCTACTGTTGCCTCCATCGATTCATCCATCAATGCAACCATAAATACAACCATGCAGTCCTCAATGGAGGAAGTCAAACAAGAACTGACCACCCAGCTTGAATCTGTCTTTGCATCCCTCTGCACCAAACTGAAGATCCCTACAGATGACCATTTCTCTGAAGCACCTCCAAAGACCGAAGGCGATCATTCCTCCCATTCCCATACCTTTCAACACCAACACTTTCAACGTGACATACGCCTTCTGCGGGTGGATGTGACCAAATTTGATGGCTCGGACCCCACTGGTTGGGTAACCCAAATGGAACATTATTTCTCTTTATACAACATCACAGATGACTTGGCCAAACTCCGGTATGGTGTTCTCCATCTAGATCAAGAACGTTGGCAATGGTGGCAATGGAGAAAATCTTCCCGTCAAGGGTATATTGCTTGGACCCAATTTGTGACTAATCTTTATGAACACTTTGACATGGACACCAACCATTTGGGCCATTTGACAAAGTTGAAACAATCTGGAACAGTAGAAGACTTCATAGTTGCCTTTGAGTTCTTGGATTTTCGAACAGAAGGCATGACTGATGCTTTCTTTCGAGAGTGTTTTATCAGTGGCCTCAAGGAGGAGATTCGGGCCCATGTCCTCATGGCTCGACCCTCGACTTGGGTGGAGGCTACTAAAAGAGCTAAAGAAGCACAACAAGTTGTATCATCTCAAAACCAAAAACCCTTCTTTATCCCTTTCCCTAAACCCATCACTCCCACTACTCCCTTTGCCCCATTAAAGATCCAAAAATTGACCAGGGCTGAAATGGATGAATGCCAACTCAAAGGCCTTTGTTTTAATTGTGATGACAAATATTTCTCGGGCCACAAGTGTAAGGAACAAACACTTTTTATGGACATCTCTGAGGATATTTCGGAAGAGGATGTTGAAGCTCCCCTTGTGTCTGAGTCACCTGAAATCACTGACATAACCCCTCCCTCAGACCCTCCCAAAGTAGAACCCGTCATTTCTCTCAATGCTCTCACTGGATTTTTTGCTCCTCAAACCCTCAAGTTAATTGGTTACATCAAGCATCATAAGGTCATCATTTTGCTTGATAGTGGTATCACCCATAATTTTATTCATCGCCGCATTGCCCAAGAAACTCATTACTACATCCATGCTATCAACAATTTCCAAATCATGATTGCCAATGGTGGTTCCATGAAATGTGGAGGGTGCTGTGAAAATGTGCATCTCCAAATCAGTGACTACCACCTAAAATCCCATATGTTTGCTATTGACATGGGTGGTTGTGACATTGTGTTGGGTGCTGACTGGCTAAGAATGTTGGGTCCCATTCTCATGGATTTTAAGGCATTAACCATGCAATTCGACTAGGAAGGCCACCAATATAAATTCCAAGGCATCACTGCTAGTTCAATTGAGGTCATTAGTTCCCATTGCATGGAAAATCTACTCAAAAAAGGTCATTCTAGTGTCATTGCCCAACTCCATGCCATCTAAGCAACAGAGACACCCCCGGTGCCGCATGACCTCCAAGCTCTCCTTTCTAAACATCAAATGGTATTTTCCACTCCCCAAGGACTCCCTCCGTCCCGCGGTGTTCATGATCATTCCATTCCCCTTCTACCCGGAAGCCTTCCTCCCAATATCCGTCCATATCACCACCCCTTTTCAAAAAAAAAATGAAATTGAGAAAATGGTCCAAGAACTCCTTAATGCAGGCATTATCTACCCTAGTACGAGCCCTTACTCTTCTACTATAGTCATGGTCCTGAAGAAAGAAGGTTCTTGGAGAATGTGTCCTGACTTCCGTGCCCTCAACAAATTGACCATTAAAGACAAATTTCACATTCCTGTCATTGATGACCTCCTGGATGAATTGAGTGGTGCCCAATTCTTTACTAAACTTGATCTTTGCTCGAGCTATCACCATATACGTATGAAAGAGATAGACATTCCCAAGATGGCCTTTCACACTGATGAGGGCCACTATGAGTTTTTGGTCATGCCCTTTGGCTTGTGTAATGCCCCCTCCACCTTCCAAAGCCTCATGAATCATGTCTTCTGTCCCTTTCTCCGTCATTTTGTCTTAGTTTTCTTTGATGATATCCTCATATATAGAAAAAAATAGACAAACCATCTTACTCATGTGGATCAAGTGCTCCATCTCCTCTCCCAACACCAACTTTTCCTGAAACAGTCTAAATGTGCTTTTGGTGTCTCAGAAGTAGAATACTTGGGTCATCTGGTTGGCAAGGATGGCATCAGGGTGGATCCGAAAAAGATTGAAGCTATGCAAGACTGGCCACACCCAAAGACTCTCAAAATCTTGCATGGTTTTCTGGGCTTAACAGGGTATTATCGCAAGTTTGTTAAGAACTACGGAAAGATTGCAACACCTCTCACTGCTCTCCTAAAAAAGAACTCTTTCACTTGGACTCCAACCACTACTCAAGCTTTTCAAACCTTGAAGATGGCCATGTGCACCACTCTGGTTCTAGCCCTTCCTGATTTCACAAAGACCTTTGTGTTGGAATGTGATGCCTCAAGGAAAGGAATCGACGCTATCCTTATGCAAGAGGGTCAACCTTTGGCCTTCACCAACAAGCAACTGTCTGAAAGGAATCTGGGAAAACCCATTTATGAAAAGGAAATGTTGGCTATTCTGCATTCCGTTGATCTGTGGTGCTCTTATCTCTTGGGGCAACGCTTCCAAATTAAGATCGACCATCAAAGCCTCAAGTACTTTCTGGAACAATGCATTTCCTCCCAGGAGCAACAAAAATGGGTGACTAAGCTCTTTGGTTATGATTATGATATCATTTAGAAGAAGGGCAAAGACAATGTAGTGGTGGATGCACTGTCCCGAAAATATGAAGAAGAAGGATCCCCTTTTTTCCCTTTCCTTCATTGTACCCAATTGGCTCCAATCTATGCGCCAAGAATGGCTTCAAGATCCCAAAAGTTCGCATCTGATCTAGCAATTGCAGACCAAGGCTCTGGCTTCCCCAGGGTACTCTTGGCTTCAGGATGAGCTTCGATACAAAGGCCGTTTGTATTTAAGTAAACAATCAAAGCTTAAATCCACGGTACTTTATGAGCTTCATGCTACACCCATAGCGGGGCACTCAGGGTTCACCAAAACATATGACAGGGTCAAACGTTATTTTTTCTGGGATGGTATGAAACAAGACATCCGTAATTTTGTCGCTAAATGTGAGGTGTGTCAATGCAACAAGGGAGAAACAGTCAAATCTCTAGGCACACTACAAACGCTTCCGATTCCACCTGTTATTTGGAAGGATATCTCTATGGAATTTATTACCAGCTTACCCAAATCAGGGAATAAATAAGTCATAATGGTGGTTGTAGATCGCCTTTCCAAGTATTCTCATTTCTGCACTCTTCAACACCCATTTACTGCATCCATGATGGCTCAACTTTTCATGGACCAGGTCTTCAAGCTTCATGGCATGCCACACTCTATTGTTTCTAATTGTGACCCAACTTTCACAAGCAATTTTTGGAAAGAACTGTTTAAGCTACAGGGCACCCAATTGCATCTCAACATAGCTTATCATCCCCAGACTGATGGTCAAACAAAAGTTGTCAACAAGTGTTTGGAAACATATCTGAGGTGTTTTGCCTCTGAAAAACAACATCAGTGGGCTCAATGGCTACCCCTAGACGAATGGTGGTACAACACTTCCTACGATACAGTTACTCGCATGACTCCTTTTGAAGTGGTATATGGACAAAAGCCACCTTTAGTTCTCTCATACTTATCGGGTACCTTGAAGGTCCAGGCGGTTGACGAAACACTTACAGTTCGAGAGGATATTCTTCATACCCTTAAAGAGAACTTGGTCATGGCACAGAATCGCATGAAGCAACAAGCAGATCAAGGTCGCTCTGAACGTCAATTTGCAGAAGGGGATCAGGTGTTTCTGTGACTACAACCATACAAGCAAACTTCCCTCAAGGCCGAGCATTGTTAGAAGCTACAGCCCAAATTTTATGGTCCTTATACAGTTCTCAAGCATGTGGGACAAGTCGCATATCAGTTAGATCTGCCCAGTTAGTCGAAGCTACATCCAGTTTTTCATGTTTCATGCTTAAAGAAGGTGATTGGAACTAGGTGCCAAATTCAAACCAACCTTCCCGAGTTAGCTAAAGAAGGATCCATTTGGCTACAACCAGAAGCAGTTTTGGACCAGCGTGAGTGTCGCCTGTGTCAGAGAACCATCAAGGAAGTGCTAGTCCAGTGGAAAGATACAACTCCAGCAGATGCCACTTGGGAACCAACTACCATTCTGCAGCAGTTTCCACATCTCAAGCCTTGAGAACAAGGTTGTTTTTAATGGGGCAGACATGTTAGGGTCCTAACCCGCACATAGGTAAATGAATATATTCTGATGTAATAAAGGTCAATATTAATAAGGCCTTTCAATAAAATAGAACAAGGCGGATGTAAGAAGACCTAATAGAAGCCTCCGCTTCTAGAAGGATCTTCCTCTAGATGCTTCTATTGATAAACATATTTAGTATAAATAAGGGTCGAAGGTATGAAAACCCTAGCTTGGAGATTACTGTAATTGAGCGCGGCTCGATTGGAGGTTGCCCCCTCGAAGAGGCCTGTGAACATTGCTTTCTGAATCTAAGTTCTATTTATGTTGTTGTTCTTATATCATTTATGTGTTATTGTGGAGATTATGCTAGATATATTACTGTTACTCTGCCATTTCTAGCATTTTATTTCTGTTCTGCATATTTATTATATCTGGTATCTTGTACAGAATCAGTGAACCCGATGAGGTCCAATGTAGAGTCTACTTCATAGTGAATCCCAAAGGTGATGGTGCCCTGTACATATCGAAGGATACACTTTGTAGCTTTCCAATGTAGCTCATGTAGCTCTTGCATGAACCTGGAGACTGCTCCAACTGCATAAGAGAGGTCTGGTCTAGACTGTGTGAGATACAACAAGCTCCCCACTAGATGCCTGTACAATGTACTGTCCACCAGTGGAGTGTCCCCACCATTCTCAATTTTGACTTCTGATAGGAAAGGAGTCGGGGCAGACTTGTAGTCTGTCATGTGAAATCTCTCAAGGATATCTCATGCATACTTGGCCTAAGAAATTTTGATGCCTAATGCATCTTGACTAATCTCAAGACCAAGGAAGAAATGTAACGGACCCATGTACATCATCAAGAATTGGTATTGCATAATCTTTTTGACTACAACAATCACTGAATTGGAGCAACCGATGATCAACAAATCATCAACATACAGAACTAGGAGTAGAAGTGAATCAACCGTCCTTAGCATGTAAACATTCATGTATTTCTTACAACGTACAAAGTTTTGTGACAATAGGTAGGAGTCCATATTGGCATACCATTCCCTCGGGGCCTGCTTGAGGCCATAAAGAGACTTCTTCAGTTGACAGACCAAAGATCAATCCTGCATGAAGCCTTGGGGCTGCTCCATGTAGATCTCCTAAGAGAGATATTCACGAAGAAATTCATTCTTCATGTCCATCTGATGGACTTCCCATCCCTTGGCTACCGCAATGGCAAGTGCCAAACGTATGGAATCCATCCTCGCCACTGGAGTGAAGGTCTTGTCATAGTCAATTCCATGCACCTGCTAAAAGCCTTTGGAAACTAGCCTGGCTTTGTATTTGCTAGCCTATCCATATAATGCACTCTTGGTCCTGTAGACCTATCTGCACCTGACAAGTTTCCTTCTTGTAGGAAGGGGAACTAGATCCCAAGTCTGGTTCTCGAGGAGGGGGTCCTCTTGCATGGTGGATTCCCAAAAAGGATTCCTAGCAGCCTCGCCATAGGACTGTGGATCTGAAGACTGAACCAAGAAAACATGTTTGGGTGGCATCAGTTCAAAGGTAGTGAGTGCAAGAGGAGGCTCCTTGAAATCAAATCGAGTTCTCCTAGTATTAGTTGGATCCCCAACAAGATATTCTGCATCTTGAAGAGTAGTCTTGGCCCACTTGGGCCTTGACTCTGGCTCTGCATCTGCATCTGCATGCACTAAATTTGCATATGACTGCACTGACTATGTATCTGAATCATATGAATCCTCTGAAGAAGATTCAACATGTGCATGCTCATCATCTCTGACATGTGGAAGAACAAAAATGTCTGCATGCAGCTGTTAAGGTACATGCGAGATACTTTCCTCGAATTGGACACTGTTGGAGCCACCCTTGTTTTTCACCTCGCGTAATTTTCAACTTTTCATGCTTGAGATCTAAAGTTGTTTTTTCTTTTCCTTCCGAAATTATGAAGCTCTGAAATCTTGTCGCCTGCATAGCAATGCTTTTTCACTTTCAAAAAAGATTCATTTTGCGTAAGTACATTTGCTTTTTGTTTTATTTCGGGGTCTCGCAAGTCGGACACTTTATTTCTTGGATTCACAAGTCCCGAATCGCGAAAATGCGAACTCGGGTCTAATTTTCGTCCAAAGCATTAACTGGGGTAAAACCTTTAACTATGTTTACATGTCGTCGGGGTTTCGTGCCTCGACAGTCGTCGACCCTAAATTTTTGTTTTTACAACCCCGAGAGCCGAGAGTCCGATAACTTTTTTGATAACCTTGGTCAAGAACCAAGGGTAAAAAAAACTAACCACGGTTAAATTTGGTTCTCGGCACATCGCCGCTCGGAATTTTCCTTCATAAAGTTAAGGTGTCCAAAACTCCGATTCGCGAAGTTGCGACATAATTATAGCGAGATTAATTAATCGCCTAATCTAAGATTTCCCTCTCTTAATTCGAACCTTAATTATTGCCACGTCGCGATGTCGCGACTCGGCATATCATTCTCCCAAAAGTTTGTCTTCGAATTCCCGAGTCGCGATATGGCGATTAAGTTAATTATATAATTAACAATCCACCAAATCACGATTAGTGTTAATTAAGCTAAAATCAGAACTCGCAGTCTCGCGAGTTGTAAAGACAAAAAGATAAAGGGAAATTCACGATGTGACGAAAAGCGAGGAAATCTTTAAGCCATTAAGATTTGAAATTTTAGAAAGTTGAAATTAAGTAAGATACGTCCCGCGCATCGAGGTTGGCACACTTCACAAGGAATTTACTTGCTCTCCATGTCCCGATTGCCTGTCAAGCCGCCGAACATTGATGACATTAATGAAGATTTAGGGTAAATCCATGAATAAATAAGATTAGATTTATACATTTAATTTGGTTTTATGTGCGATCTAACAGACTTATTCAAAAGGTACAGAGTTTTCAAATATATACGAGAGTTTCATTCTTTTTAAACATTTCTCATAAGCGCACAGAGCTCACCTTGCTCCGAGGAAACTCATTTCCGCATGTATACACAGGTTTATTGCAGAAGAGTGAAAAAGCAAGCGTCATCCATGGCCCCAAGGAGAGCAGCGAAAGCAAATGTCGAGGTTGCAGTGCAGGGTCCAGACAACGTCTCAGACACTTCACCACGGACTGGCGGCTCAGTACCCACCTGGTCGTTTATTTCAGACATTCTGCAATCCGAGTTGGTAAACTATTCTGACTCGGATGACGATGACAACGATATTGTAAAGGATGACCTGAATACTAAGTACAAGACAATTGTTCAGTCGGGAATGCACCTGGTAGCAACCAGACCTCGGTTTCTCCCATACTACGACATGATCCGATAGGCATTGGATCACATCGACCTGCCCGCTAGAACTATCGTGAATGACCGACAGGTCATGGTCGGGACTTTCAGACCAGAGCATATCCAATCTATGTACAAGCTCCCAGCAACTTCTGAATATACATATGGCAAAGAATTCCTCGAGGAATTCAAAAAGAAGGAATGTGAGGAATATGATAAAACCATGCCTAGTTTGATTAAAGATTGGGTGTCGCGTTCTGCAACATTCAGAGTAAATGACAAGGGTGTGTATTCGATTTCTTCATTGGAGCCACAGTATATGTATGTGGCGATGATGACTTGTCGGCTTTTCGGATGGGAAGATACCGCACATTTTTATATCCAGTGGGTACCTCTCATATTTCGGGTAGCGGAAGGTTGCTCATTTAATTGGGCTAAAATGCTCTCCGACAGTTTGTTCAACAAAATTACAGATTTCCGGGAGAAAAAAGCAGTCGGAAGACCATCCAGATTCTTCATGTCCGCGTATATCATGGACGCGATATGCTCCATGATGCCTTTTCCTTTGATGAATTGGGCTTGGAGTCCAACCCAAGAGAAAACTGTTCATGAGTACCACGACAAGCTGTGGGAAAATAACGCAAATAAGTTTGTTTATGAGATTTTCAACTGGGTGATGGTGCCCCTGCACATCACCC
>ML797093.1:171610-191994 GCA_009831015.1 Picea engelmannii
GATGAATTGGGCTTGGAGTCCAACCCAAGAGAAAACTGTTCATGAGTACCACGACAAGCTGTGGGAAAATAACGCAAATAAGTTTGTTTATGAGATTTTCAACTGGGTGATGGTGCCCCTGCACATCACCCTTTTTGGTCTTTTGCCACCCCGCATCTCAGATAGCATTGCTGCGAATCTGAGCCATATCGCAGACTGGTACGTGGAAGAAGAATTCTCCTATTTGAGAGTTTTTGGAGCAGCTGTCCCTCCTCTGGCGCTACCGCTTTTCATTCCCGACAAGCTGGCCTGTCGTGAGATTGCGCGACAAACAGTAATCGGCGGAGTAAGTAAATATCTCAAAGCGTCATCAAAGAAGGTATGGTCATTTTTCCCTGTGCGGCTTAATTCCTATTCCTTATTAGATTTCGGACATGCTAAGGCTGAAGCTGCAACCTTAGAAGATTTGAGCCTAGTCTCTATTGAGTACAAAAAGCATGATCCACAGAGAATTGTAAGCACCCATTTGGGGAATTGTGGATTAAAGAGGTTTGAACATGAGTGTTCACCCTCGGATGATGTTTTCCGAGGGGCGAGGTCCTATTCGGAAGTGCAATTTCGAATCAGATCCCTAGCACCCGAAGATAGGGCTTCTGTTTTAAAATTTCAGGAACATAGGAGAAGATGTCTCCCCGTGGTGCTGGGAGGTTTGGGACTTTCCAAGGACAAAGAAAAGGAGGCCGAAATTTCTACGGGGCAAACTTCTAATCCAGAAAAACAGCAGGAAGGGGAGCAGGAGCAGAATCCCGAACAAGGAAAGAGTCCCGAGTAGGAGAAGAATCCTGAATAGGACAAGAGTCCCGAACAGGGGAAAAGTCCGGAGCAGGAGTAGAATCCCGAACAGGGAAAGAGTCCCGAGCAGGGGAAAAGTCCCGAGCAGGAGAAGAATCCCGAGCAAGAGAAGAATCCAGAGACAGGGACAGCGACGAAGACCTCCGATCCTCCGAAAGAATAGGACCCACTCGTCACACCAGGGAAGGGGGCGAAGCAGATCGGACAACCCATCACCTCTGTCACACCCTTGCAGTCGGCTCAGGGAGACGTCAGCGAGGGATGGATATTTGGCGAAGAACTAAGACCTATAAGGGCAGAGGAACTCCCCCCTAATGAATTCTTTTTTGACAGGAAGAGAAAAGCGATAGTAAAGCGCGAATTTTATCAAGAGGGAGAGTCCACTGTTAAAAAATTCAAGGTAATGACAGATGGAAAAAACAAGAAAAGTGATGAATTTTCCATAGAGATAGCAGAGACGCTAGGAGCGTATGCGTCAGCGAACCAATTCTCGGTTGCGATGTTGAAAAATCAGCTCAAGAGAAAAAATCGACTGATCAAGACTCTTGAAGCCCGAGTAGCTTCGGCTGTGGAAGACGCTAAGAGTCAAGCAAGTGGAGCAATAGAGATGGCCCAGTTGGCCGATAAGAAAGAGATCGAAGTCCTCAAAACCAAGCTGGAACAAGCAAACTCAGTGATCCGAGAGGGTTGAGTGCAGTCGGGTCAACAGAGGGATACGATCACACAGTTACAAGCTCAGCTAGAGGTCACAGGCAGCAATGTGATCGACATCGAGATTGTTAAATCCCGAGCAATTGACATTTGGAGCAGGATCTTTTCTGCTCAACAGAGTCTGCTAAACAAAGTAGGGGAATTTCGAGGAGATTGCCTGTTAATGCATCAGATTTCTGAGAATCTAATTGTCAAGGAAAGAAACACAGAAGCTGCTCGGATCGCCTTCCAAGAAGCAGTGATAGCCACCAACAATAGGTTTTCAGTGGGGTCTCCCGGGCTCACCATTGCTGAACAGACTAGGGGTAATATTTTGTTAAAAAATTGGGAGCATGATATTACTTTAAGCAAGGAGCAGGCTCAAAAAGTGACAAATTCACTAGAAGAAACTTTCAAAGCCATAAATGGTGAACTGTTGGGGATGGAAAGTGGGGGTGACATAGAGACACTAAGGCAGATAAATATAGAGCAGATCTCCCTTGACATGAAGGAGAAAAATGAGAGAAATTTGGCAGAGATCTCTAATATAGACAAGGTAGACATGGCTCAAATTGATGGACATTTGATTCAGCCCAGCACACAACTCAGCGCCCTTGATATGGTTGATGCATATATGGGGAATAGACTTCCACAATTAGCCCGAGAGTGCTTCTTTGCCGAAGCCATTTGTCAAGCAGAACCGTCTCAGATTGTATCCCAATTCATGGACAGATGTAGGATATGCACCAAGTCTATGCAAAGACAAGTACCTGGCCCTTTTTGATAATAAAGTAGAAGAGATGGGGTGTCTTCGCTCCTCACAGCTGCCAAGCGGAACTTTCACAACTTGTATCCAGTTTATGGATAGATGTATAATATGCACTAAGTCACGTAAAAGCAGGCAGCTGGAACCTTTTTGAAAATAGGAGTAGGGAAGGGCAAATTTGTATAAATAGATCACCAAAAGAAGAACCAGGGGCTGGACTTTTTGGCAAACATTGTAATGTATTTTTTGCATTGGAGGAGTTAATACAACAAATTTGAAGATTCCTGATTCCGTCACGATTGTGTTGCAAGTTTGTTTCGTTATGTTTTTCATTTCTTTTCATTTTGCTCTACATAATTGATGTGTATCACTATAACTTAGTACGACCACTACTATAGTGAAGGAATTTTGAATTTCTATAATTGTTTCTTGTCTTTCCTCTGCACCAGCTATCAGCGGGTGTAAGACCAATTTACATTTACAGGATTTTATATTTAGTTACACGATGTCAATTATTTCTATGTCAATTTCTTCTTCTGTGTATGTGTGAGTTTCTATTGACAGGAACCTTATGTTATCCACAGCTAAATGTTTTTTCTCTTATTCCATACCTTTTACTAAAAGAAATACAGTTACGGGAAAAGGCCTTCAGTTTGCATTCCCATTTTGTTCTTCATGCAAAAATACCACTTAAAAAACCAAATTGAAACAACGTTAAAATCTCTTCCTAATCGTTTCCATACTGGTATTGTTCCTTCAATGACTGTCCCTGCAGTAACTCAACCTAATATTCAACCCAGACTCTCTAATCAAACTCATATCGCTTTAAATCTTTTCGATACAATCCTTAAAACTGCTAATACCCGGGAGGAATTAGAACTTTCATGGGCAGCCATTGAGCGTGATATAACTGCTCAAGAGAAGTTGGAAGCTAGACAGCGAGAACGTAGAAACCTTCATTAGTTTCCTACACCGAAGGTTAACATATATCTTCGTATTCATCTTTTACATACTTTCGGATGCCTTGACACTGTACTTTAAGCCTTAGTACAGACTCAGGAACAACAGACACTATGCTCAATGATGAGCCGATCCATGGAGAGATCAACGAGTCGGTATCCCTTCACACACTGGGGTATTCAACAAAAATACACTATGTACTCTATGGATCAAGTGCCTTCCTCTTCTCAGAGGGAATCCTAGCCCATGCACAAGAATCAAATATATGAAAGTGGGTCACTTATGGTTTGAGGTCGCTCCAAGCCTCGAAGGGGGTTTTATCCTTGAAAGATATATGGGGAGATATGTTTTGGATGTAGGTTGCACAATTAAGTGCTTCATCCCATAATATTTGTGGAAGTGACTTTGCATGCAACATGCACGATGCCATCTCTTTCAATGATATTTTTTTCCACTTAGCCACTCTGTTTTGCTACGAAGTATAAGGAACCGTGTGCTACAACTGAATCTCAGCCTCAATACAAAGATTTTGTATCTCATGGTTGACATAATCCCCCCCATTATCTGTTTGGAGGACTTTAATCTTCTTTTCTGACTGTGTCTCAACAAGGGATTTTAAATCTTTGAGGTGTTGAAAGATCTCAGATTTTTGCCTGAGAAAGAAAGTCCATGTGAAGCATGAGAAATCATCAACAAAAATGAGCAGATACCTTGCTTTACTAATTGATGGATGCGGAAAAGGGCCCATGAGGTCACTATGGATCCGATCTGAAGGAAATGAAGCTTTCTGACTCTGTCATTTGTCAAATTTCTCTTGAGGGTGTTTTCCAAGAACACATCCCTCACAAATTCCTTTGGAGAAGTGGATGTCAGGTAGACCTTCAACCATTCCCTTCTTGCTAACCTGTTGCATATATCTGAAAGTTAAATGCCCAAACCTTTTGTGCCATATCCTAATGCTTTCATCATCATGGGCAAGCAGTAATGCAGAATCCAGTTCGATAAATTTAGAAAATGTGTAGAGTCTGGATTGATGATTTACCTCATCAGTAGAAACCTTGGAATTGGTTTGCATGTCATAAATATCCACAACATCAAGTGTGAATACTACTCTCTTCATGGTGCCAGAGTTTGTCATCTGATACATAGAGAGAAGATTGACAGAGATTTTGGGAACATGTAGCACATTCTCAAAGCTTCCGTTTGTGAGTTCATTTCTCCCTTTGTCAGTGACCGCGACTTGAGAGTTGTCCCCCATTAGAATTTTTGGGTATGTGTTATACTCTTTGCATGTGTGTGTGTGTGGGTGCGTTAGATTCGACAACTGCATCTGACGATGCCAACTTCCATCACTTTTTGTGTCGTTTGTACCAAGCGCTTTCCTGGGGGGTCCTAGGGGGGGCCAGGTCCCCCTCTCCCCTGGTTACATGTAGCGTTCAGGCCAACGCCCCAATTGTTTTTTTGGCAGTTTTGATATTTTAGCAGATTTTTCTATTTTTAGCAGTTTCCTAAATTAATCCCAGATTAAGGGATTAGGGTTTTGGTAGCTACATAATACCTAAAATATCGTATGGTGAATGGTGAAATTAATACAATGAAGAGTTGAAAGGGGTGGCACCAAGGAATGTTGGTTTTCTCCCAGTTAAGGGTTTCCAACGTAAATCTCTGTCTACTATGTGTATGAACCATTGATTAATTTTTGTTTTTCTTAAGAATATGTATGCATTTCTTTACTTCACATATTTGAAACTTACAAGAATAGGAGGACCTTTGCATGCATTCAATGAAGAATAGACTTCTTTTTTGGCTGTGATGTGGTGTGATGCCCCTAAATCTATGATCCAAGCATCGGGAGAGGATTGATGGCGATCAAAGCATGGATAGAATTGCCTTTCTTGGGATTATGATCTTCTAGCTTCTTCTTCTTGGCCCTCTCGGGGATGCGATCTCTAAGGTTGTTTTCTTGAAGTATTTGGACCATTTTATCTATCTGTTTCTGCATACATGTGGATTTTGGATGGAATCCTTTATGGCAGTAAGTGCATTTCTCCTATTTTCTTCCCTTTCCATATTTGGATTCAGAGGCATCATTGAAGGATTTTGAGTTCCCTTCCTTATTTGGACTTTCATGTGATTTCCTTTTGTCTTTTTCTTTAGATTTCTTATTTTTATGACCTCTACCATCATGCATAGTAAGTGCATGTGCTTTTGATTTTACCATGTTGATAATCTTGTTCTTCTCTTGTGTCAGAGATTCAATGAATACCTCAAAATAGGGCATCTTCTAGGTGGCTCCAAAGGTGAGCCGAACTGACTGAAATGTGGATACAAACATTGATTATTCTAGACCAATTTTGGAGATAATGGTGAGAACCATTTGTTTCTCCTGCTTATATTTATCAACCCTGCAAGCCTTGAGTTGCGACAACAAATCCTTATATTTGGTAAAAAAATATTGGAGATTTTTGAAGGTTTTTGGAACCAATATGAGCAATTCCACCTCAAGCATGTGTCCCCTCATATAGTCCCATTTTCCAAAAATCCCTTCCATGGTGGTCCAAGCTTCATTGGGGGTTTTACAGGAGGATATGTGAAAGAGGAGTTCATGAAAAATGAGATTGCAAATAGTTCCAAATGCTTCATCCATTCGATTCAGATACTTGGATTTTTCTATGGATGATGTGGGTTCGGTCTCTGTTTCCATGCTTAACTTGTATAATCCTCTTCCTTGAAGATGCACTATCATCTTCTCCTTCCATGCAAATAAATTGTACGGTGTAAGAATTAATTCTTTTGGAAATTCCATTTTTCTGTTGTCTTGAATCTTCGATACCTACAAAAATAATATGGTATGTCTTTTTCCTAGCAATTTGTCGGCTCTGATACCATGTAAATGTGTTGAAACTACACATAATAGATCTATCTAGCAAATGACATACACAGTTTGCAGAGAAAATATGAGAAAAGGGAAGCATGAGAGAAAGAATGGAAGAATTCTCATTAACAAATTGAATGAATGATAATTTACACATGATATACTATGCATAACTCAACTAATGCGCACTGGAGGAGAAGCCAATGCACCATAGTGGTGGTTTATAGTGGTCTGGACACACACCAACATTTATGGGAGTAAACTTCCACCTATTCTAGTCTCTCACGCAATTATGGGAGTGAACTTCCACCTAGTCTGAGTTAACTAGTCTCTTAGTCTTCAGTTGACTGACTAAAATAGTGTGAAGTGAGGAGGATACCAGGGAACCATTAGTAATGCGGTAGTCTGGTGATAATCCCAAGGAAAATTCACATTAGATGGTGATGATCCCAATGTTGCATGGTGATGATCCCAATGTAACAACTAGACTCCACTCAACTGATCAAACTGAAGTGTGAACTGAAGAGAATGTTCTCCCTAAACTATAGTAGAATGAATAATGACTAATAATCATAGGGAAAACCTTAGGAAAAATAAATCCTAGGTGTGTGTGAAGTATCTCCAACTATATGATTATAACTTGAAATGTTACAACTCTATGACCATTTTGGATGCATTGTGTGCCTCTGTTGGCCATGACATCCCTTTAAAATTTTGATCAGTATAGATAATATTGTCTAAAAGTTGCATGCTTCTTGAGAAAGCTTATACTCTGGTCATTTAATTATTTTGGTTTATGTTTTAGAATAAACCCAAGACATTCATAACCTTTGGCAGCTAACAGAGATATTGGTAAAATTTGTCCAGTCTAATAATGTAAGTTCAAACTATTGAATATAAATGATGTGCATGTTTGGAAAAGATTTCATGGAAGGATTTACATGCGGATTTAAAGTTCATTTGTCTTTAATATAAAAGGGCATCCCCCCCCCCCATTTTATACCACTTTCTAGAAGTTATTCCCGAATATCCAAAAACATTTTTCATTTAAAAATTCATGAAATAACTCCCCATGTTAATGTGATTGATTATACTAGACTTTGTAAGTGCACTTGTCAAAAGGACAATTTTTCATGACATTGTTGCAATCAACAGGATAATGTATGAGAAAATTATTATTTTTGGAGACATTCCTTGTAGATATGGTGTGGCTAAACGAAATGCTCAGGCAGATTTTGAATGTTGAAAATAGTTTACAAAGTATGCTGATAAAAGAAAAGGATGAGTTTTGAGTATAATTGATTGAAAGGGATCGTGAACATGTATATTATCATGCATTCCTGTCATCTATAACATTTTTCATAAATTATAAATCCCTTTCGTTACTCCTTCCTCATTAATGATTCCATTTACATTCATTTCTCATGCTCAAGGAGATTAGTGACTGATCATACAGAAGGATTTGATTAGGAATGCATACTTTGAATGTTATGGACAATAAGTAAAGAAAAAGGCAACTTATGATGTTCTTCCCTATTTTCCTTATTTTCTTTCATCTTCCCTTGGGATGCTTGATTGCTTGGTTAGTTCAGAGCCATTGTTAAATTATTTTGAAGGAAAAATAGTATATGATGTCTAATATACTGTAAATATTTACTAATTGGGTCATTGATGCAATATAGATGAGTTTCTTCAGTCATGACAACAATCGTTTTGGTAACAGGGGAAACAAATGAAACATAGGTAGAATGCCCCATGCATTTGGGAAAAGAGGCAAAAACAAAAGAATGAGGTTCTCCATCCATTTTGATGC
The DNA here is from genome assembly GCA_009831015.1 of Picea engelmannii. Taxonomy (NCBI): domain Eukaryota; kingdom Viridiplantae; phylum Streptophyta; class Pinopsida; order Pinales; family Pinaceae; genus Picea; species Picea engelmannii. Next base: position 179,546 of record ML797093.1, read on the forward strand.
CAATTTGGAGGAATTCAATCAACTAGTTCAAACTGGCGAATTGAACCCTGCTGGTTACCTTGCTTTCCAACTTCCTCAAGCACCTATTATGCCTCCTTTACAACCACACTCAAGCATAGTTGACTTTTAGGAGCCACCCCATATGCCACCAAGCCTCATCCAGGCAATGATGGCTGGGAAAATGTACCAACTAATCCTCCTTCCAGTATAGTCTTGTGGTCCACTATGTCATTACCGCCTCCAGGCCCTCCTCCTTTGCAGCCTATACATCCTATTGCTTTTGTTGCCTCACATACACACTCTATCCAAACTACAAAAAATTGTAAAGATTTATCCATTGAACCTCATCTAGATAAAGGAAAAATTCCTGCCATTTCTGTTAGTTCTGATTCATTCGAGACTTATTCCTACACGATCAAGTCCATTCTTTCCAAACTTAAGGATGATGTAATAAAAATAAAATTTATTATGATTTACAACATGAAATTTCAAAAGTGGAGGAAAAGAAATATGTTGATGCAGATTTACTTAAACATGGGGAAGCATTGTTAGAAGGAAGTAGACAAAGAGAGTCTACTTCAAATATAAAATAATATTTCTGACTTTATTTTTATATGATGATACTTTCAATTTGACATACGAGGCATACTTTTTTAGACAACATACATGATATTATTTTTTGAAAATTTTCATATTATGCCTTTACGGTGTTTTGGGAGATACAAGTGTTTTTTTTATGATGTGACATGATTACATTGATTGTTTTTTAGATTTATTTTGATGCTGACATGTTCATGATTTATGAGTAAAATGCGAAGAAACAAGGGAATGTTGAAAATAAAAGAGATAAATATATATAGGGGCCCCACCTATTAATTATTACCTATTATTGTTTACCCTTATTATTAATAAAGTTGTCCTATCTTAACTAAAGTTATTTAACATTAGTAACAAAAGGTAGTTGAACCACTTGAACTACTTTTTGAAGAATAAAAGGAAGAGAGAAAGGATAAAGATGGACATGAGAAAATAGAGAGATATACTTATGATAAGTTTTGCTCTTGCCTCAAGTGAGAATAAGTATTCATTCATTCATTTCTGAGTTTCTTTAGAGATTAGTTATCTTGTTGATAGCATGGTTACTCTAAAGGTGGAAAAAGAAAGGTCTGGGAAACACAGACTTTTGACATGCTTCAAAAGGTCATTCATTCACATTGATAGTATGTTTAGTCTTAGTTAGAATTTCTGAATTCAATTTCAATGTTGATTAATTCTATTTTGCATAGTCAAGACTATGATGCGCTTGTAGCTTGGATTGATCTAATTTATTTTCAGTCTTGGTATTTTTCTTTGAGACACAAGTTGTCTTTGTATGATTTAAAATTACATATTAGATTTCTAAATCTAATTCCGGTCCAAACCCTTGTAGGGGTTTGTAAAGAGAATCTTGGTTGTGACTCATAAAAGATATTAATAAAATCATTTTCTGATTTCTTCTCAATTTGAGACCAGTTGTGTACTAAACTTTAAGATGTATGTTATCTTGTATTTTTTTATTCAATTGTTATAGAATTCATTTACAAACACTTTTTCTATTTTTCAATTTTACTTTACATCAAAGCATACATATTTATAATAACATTAGGCCCAAGAACTTATTTCTTGAGGGCTAATAGATATTTTTGAACAGGTTGTAAGCCTAAGGAGATAATCCTTCCTATCTCACCTAGCCTAATGAGATTCGAAAATTCTTGAGTGAGGATATAGCCATTACTCGCCTCGACATATTCTACCAGTGGTCCTAACAAGAAAAATATTCGGGTTTAGAAGTCCAAGGTTTCAACAATGAATGGTTCACGAGGTTAGAATTCGGCCCTGCTAGACATGAAAGAAAACCACTCCTTGGCACCAAATACTACACCAGAAGACGTATCAAAGGAAGCTTCAGATCCTCATGATATGCATCTTAGTAATATTTCTCTCAGTTTTTCAGACGCTTCCTTTTCTCTTATCCCTTCATCACAATTAGTTGAAGTCAAGGATGTGACCACTCTCTCCTCAAAGGTCAATCTATTGGTAGAATCTACTCGAAAATGTATCTCCCCCGCTTGTTCCTCCCTATCTGGGGCTCCAAAACCCTTGTCACATGCAAATCCAAAAATAATAGTTGTAGCAGAAGGGTTGGAGCCCAACCTTCCCTCTTTGTCTGAGGGTGGAGGAGTATCATCCATAAATGGTTACACTCTAAGGTCTTGGAAAAGGATAAAATAAGAGTCTTCAATGATAGGAGGCTTAGACCTTAATCCCTTTCAACCCAACCTAGTAGGAAGGAAATCCCACTTGTCAAAGGCACATCAAAAGGTTGTGAAAGATATCAAGAAAGGTAAACCATCAAGAATTGTCAGGGCCCTTGGTGCAGGGAAATACCTCAAAGGGTTCCCTCATGATAGTCCTCTCTTTCAACATGATAAGGGTAGGGGGTGCTTGTAAAATGATATCCATTAAAAGGATCATTCAGATCCACAAGATGAATATTATCTTAATTCAAGAAACAATGGTGGAAGTAGTTCATGCTAGACCAGTCTTTGAATCATGGATAAAAAACCGGTCTTTTTGTTCATTGGATGTAGATGGAAAGTTGGGAGCACTACTTACTGGATGAAACCTATATTTTAAAGAACATTTCAAGTCTATGCTAAACTATGTCATAGTAGTCCAGTTGGAAGTAGTAAATTTAGGAATTATAATAACAATGTTGAATATACTTGGGTTGTACGTAGAACACATCCCTTTCCTGGAAATAATTTTAGATTCTAAGGCTTTAGAAGATCCTTTCACTCTCATTGGAGGAGATTTAAATCTCACCGTGTCCTCAAGAGAGGTTTTGTGGGGAAACACAAGACCAAACTCTCAAATCTATTTATTTACGTTGTTTTTTGAAAAACAAATATTACTGGATGTGGAACCAACAAAGCTAGTACTAACATGACGAAATTTTTACGTCCATGAGGCAACAATTTCTAAAAGGTTGGAATGATTCCTGGTGTCAGAATATTTTATGGACAATTCATTTATTATAAAGTCCCAGGTCTCCTCAAGAGGAATTTTCGACCATCCTTCATTTCTTTTCCAAATGGCCTCTGAGGAGGAGAATCCTCCCTCCCCCTTTAAAATCAATCACACATAGCTCCTAGAACAATATTATAGGAATTTGGTCAAGGAGACCTGTGTGCAATTTTCTTCCAAATCCTCTTTCTCATTTACGAGATAGGTGGTAGACAACATTGATCGTATTAAAGCGCTCATGAAACATTGGTACAAATCCTACATAGAGAAGACTCAAACTACGTTGAAATAATCAAAGGTGGAGATCGAAAGATTGTATTCATACATTGCCATGAGCACACTCTCAACAATTGAATTATTACATCTATGTACCTTGGAATGCCTTAGGAACTCCATAATGGATAAGGAAGACACCTCCTAGCGCCTAAAGAGCCACACCATTTGGATAAAAAAGGGGGAATAATAATTCAAAATTCTTCCACCAGCACACAAATCACCGAAAAAATATAAACTCAATTTGGGAGATCAAAAATCCAAGTGGAGATAGGTTTCACACGTTCAAATATATGGCCGAGGACGTTGTTTGTCACTTCCAATCTCTGTTCATGGAAAAGAGCTGGTGCCCGATCTAGGAAATCCTCGAAGTTATCTCCAAAACCCTAAACGTGTTCTCTAATGAAATGAACTAGGAACTGGAGGAGATGGTTATGGAGCCTGAAGTCTTAGTGTCATTAACCTCCATGAAAATGTAAGAGTCCTGGCCCCAACGGTATCACTATAGAATTATTTAGTGGTTTCTATGATTTGATAAACTAAGATTTGATGATGGTGGTTAGAGAGTCCCAGAGTTTAGGGAAGATGTTGGGTTCACTGAACTCCACCTTTATTACTCTTATCCCTAAAAAACAAGACAAAGTAACATTTGATGATTATCGACCCATTGTGTATTACAATGTAATCTCCAAGCTAGTGACAAAGATTATCGGTCAAAGACTTAAACCAATTCCGAGCGAATTCATCATTGAAAAACCGTTTGGTTTCTTGCAACGAAGGAAAATACAAGATGCAGCGTCAATAGTGCAGAAAGCCTTAAACTCAATTAAGTTGTCAAAACAATATGCAACCATCCTTAATATGGACCTTTCTAAATCCTACGACCGTGTAAATTGGATCTTTTTGTAGTCAATACTGTTAAACATGGGAATGCATCTATCCACTGCTGATTTGATTATGGGATGTGTTGAATCCATTTCCTTCGCAGTGATCATAAGAAATTCCCCATCAAGGTTTTTTCGGGCCTCTAGGGGCTCAAACAAGGGTTCCCTCTATCCCCATTCCTTTTCATCATCGTAGTTGATGCTCTGATTAGGCTGATGCATGAATTTATATCAAAGGGAGATCTCATGAGTGTTAATATATTCGACCAAGTGTTTATCACACACATGATCTTCGTGGATGATGTGCTTTCTTTCTCTAAGGGGACACTGTGAGAATTCTCATCGTTAAAAGGCGTTCTAGACTTATATTGCAAATCTACAGGCATGGAAATTAACCGTGAAAAATCTTGTCTCATCTCATGCAGTTTTCCAGACACTACTCTTAGACAATTATGTAGTCTTCTCCCTTTCCCATGAAAGGAGTGGGACACAAGGTTTGAATACCTAGGTTTCTTGTTAAAACCAAATGGATATAAGCATGTCAATTGGTGGTGGTTGTATAATAAAGTAGAACAGTGCATTGTGCTTTGGGTAAATATGCTTCTCTCAAGAGGGTGTCATTTAACTTTGATAAAATCAACATTAGAAAACGTACCTATGTTCTAGACGTCCATAGTGGTGATTCTAAAAGGCATTCTTACAAAAAAAAAAAAACAAATTCTTTCATTTCTTATGGTCAATATTGATGCCCTTGGGAGGCATTCCCTTTATCAAATGGAGTTATGTGGAATTTACAAAGAATCTAGGAGGGTGGGGATTAAAAAATATCTATCTTTTCACTCTCGCATTAGCAGCTAGAAGCTTATGGAGGCTCACACAAAACTCATCCCTTTGGGGAAAAGTCATGAAGTCAAAATATCTACAGGACATGCCTATCGAGGAATGGTACAATCAACCCAGAAAGTCCTCAAGTGGGTCTAATGTGTGGAAAGAACTAGTAGAAAATTTTCCATTGGTGGGATCATGGACTGTATGGAAGATAGGTAATGGGAGAAAAGTAAAAATTGGCCAAGACCCATGGATGGGCATTAATGAGGATTACTGGTTCTCCGAAGTTCTTATTCGATCTCTCCATGAGGTTTGCATATTCTCTCTCAAGGATGAAAAATCCTAGTCCCCTCGGGATAGTGGGAGGTAGGGATGGAAGTATAAAGAGAAGGTGGGATTTGAGGGATCTTTAGCGGCTGAGTGGCACTCCTATGTAGTAAAATTGGTCTCTAATTTCATCAAACTAAAGGAGGAGGAGGAAGATTCTCTATGTTGGTCCAAAAACATGGTTACATGGGTATACACAAGAAAGTTGGGGTATGCAACTATAATGGAAGCTAGCTTCTTTGGTGATAAGAAAAGGTAGTGAAACATCCTATGGAAAATCCATGCACCTTTGAAAAGTAAATTAACTGTGTGGCTAGCACTCACCAACAAACTTTTAGCATGGGAAAATGGTTTAAAGAGGGGATGGATTGGCCCCAGTTGATTCCCTAAGTTATGAAAAGATAATGAGGAATCAAGCACTCATTTGTTTCTTTTTTGGCCTTACTCAATGTAGGTTATCAATTTTGTTATGTCATAATTCAAGTAGAAGGCAACCTGGGGGCACCATGGTCTAGATGCATGCATGTGGGCATGGTTGGAGGACAAGATAGTAAAATAGGTTGAAGTCCTTCCTTTTTATATTATAGTCAATGGTATATGGTGGGAACGCAAAGGTAGCATATTTAGAGACATGGAAATTTCCCCAGAGGTCATGGCTAATCAAATCGTAAATATCTCAAGGAATTCAAGGTAATCATAAAAGGGAAAAAGCAACAGAATACGGTCACACCTGAATGGGACATGGAAATTCCTTGGGATTATTCGATGGCACAAGCCAGTGCCATCCTTCAACTTGCAAGGTTTGGGTCATGTTGTTATCTAACCATAATCATTTTATGGAAATTCGATACTTTCTTAGTAGAGGCTCTAAGAAAAGAGCCGAATTTATTGCCTTAAGGACCTTACTGACTATCACAATGAAGAAAGGAGTTAAAAAAATGCAGGTAATGGGAGATTCAAATCTCATGATTGATTGGGATCTCAAGAAATCCAAAGTGGAAAATGTTTGTTTAGGGCCATTGTTGTAGGATATTATGGAAACATGTCAATATTTTGATTGGCTCTCCTTTAGACACATCTACATAGAGCTCAACATGAAAGATGACAAACTCTCAAAGAAGGCCTTATTACTTCCTACATGTGCCTTTGGTTTTTATGAATTCATCGATGGAAAATATATATAATACATGGAATTTCGTCTCTAATTTCTCGTGATTAGACAACAATATGTAGATTACAAAGTTGTATTATGTGTTTCAGTCTATTTTGGAAAGAATGCAAGAATGTACTACCTCTTTTTTTTTTAACTGTGGGTAAGGGAGAATTAGTTTTTTGTATAGACATAATGGTTATGGGAAGAAAGTAGATAGGATGTTTTTAAAAAACCATGATCAATCCTTTTAATGGGAAACCCAACATGTATATTCACATCTCATGAATACAAGAATTTTTTCTTTGGAAAAAAATCTTTTAACTATTAAAAAAATGATTTTTTTTTCATTAACTTTAAAATAAATGAATAATATGCTTTAGAGTCAAATAATTTAATAAAATCTATAACATGTACAATAATTATTAAATTTATTATGTTTATAATAAACTTTAAGACATTATTATAAATTTTCAAACTCAAATAATATAATTTTTTATAAAATGTTGTTGATTTTGCTATCTTAATTTTTTTTTTTCTTCTAAGGAAAAAATTTGGTAATTTTATTACATAAGGAATAAAATTACATGTACATATGCTAGTGGAATTCATAAGGCAATGATGCCAATAAAAAATATGATGCCTCAAGGATCCAAAAATAATACAGAGTAAAAAAGGGATCATTTAGTGTCTTGGTCTGAGCAAGACTATGTTCGATATAGTGTCTATTTATTTTCATCCCCTGAGGGTACAATTCAAAGAGAGAAGTCCGATATGTCTGGACCTTCTGAGGTAAGATCCATATTAGTTGGTACAAACAAATTTTTTTGTTGGAATTTCCATGAGGTGACTAGGGTGGGGTGAGGGGGAGAGGGAGGGCGATGGGGTGGAGAAAGGAGCGGGGATACGAAGGGATGGTTGGGCATGGAGGGAGGGGTATGAGAGGGGGGATGAGGAGTTCAAAGAGGCTAGAGAGCCCAATGACGAAGTCTTGGTCAGTGGTCAAGTGGTTAGAAGAAGAGGGAAGTGGGAGAGTGCCATCCAGAAAAGAATTAGAAGAAGGAGACGAGGAATGAATAGAAAGGGAATTTGACTTACCTAAATAGATGCCTTCACCTACTCTAAAAGGGGGAAAATGTTGATTTCTTAGCTAGAGCCTCCCTTTCCGCTATGTTCCACTTGTGCTGCCTGAGTAAAGGGAGTGACTCAAGCTAAGGGGAAAGGCGCTAACTTATATGGGATGACTTGTGAGGAGAGTTTCAATTTCTTTACCCAAAGTTTTTTCCACTAAGATTTTCACAATATTTGTACAAGTGACCACAATAGTGACATTTTCCTCAATGAAATGGAATTCCCTCATATTCAAGACTTTGGTGATAGCTATTTTTCCCTAGATAAATGGAGATGGAGTCAGCAAGACCCCCTGATATATTTAAACCCACCAAAATTATTTTCATCCCCATGTATCCTGTGGTTTTATAGGAGGAATCTGCTTCGTAAAAAAAACCCAAGGAATTACCTATTTCCTTAAAGAACTCCTCGGACCAAAGGATGAGAGGTAGGGCAGGCAGCCACACCCAAACATGGGTAATGACTAATTGTTTTGTTTGATCATCAAAGTCTATAATCAACTTCTTAAGGAAGAGAGCCTGCAATCCCAGATCCATCAGGACAAAAGAAGTTTATATGCATTGGTCGCGGGTCAGGTTATCCAGTCTAACCGTCCTTTTTCCAAGGTTAGGAATTTTGGATCATAACCAAGAATGGGGGAATAAATGGGTCTTCGACCATTTAAACATAGCCTCCATTGTCATCTTCCGGTTGGTAAAACAAACCACTAGGGAGGCACTTTCCATTTAAGTAATCTCATTCAGTTGGACACCATTGCTAAGAACCATATTTATGTCTTTTCCTTTTCATTTCACACACTTTTTTTGGTGTTTAGATATATCATCGAGCCTGCTTGAGGGTTCACTGCCAAGAGAGGTGAGGAGGGTAAATATGTGTACTCGCTCATGAGTTCTACATCCAAAAAATGTCCTACAAAGCCTTGGAGTTTAGAGATTTGTGGGGAGACTTTGAATGCAAGGAATTTAGAATGCAAGAGAGAGTTGTGGTTTGGTGAAGAAATAAATCCATCATGAAAGGGGGAGAGGGGGGAAAGGTGAGGAGATGGGGAGGTACGGGGAGGGGAAGGAGATAACAGGAGGGTATGCACGATGGGACATGGTGGGGTGGGGAGAAGGGGGATATGGACAAAATCTGTCTGCAACACCGCTAAGGGAGGTTTTGGGGCTACTGTAGAGGAAAAAGGGAATATAGTGGGAGAGGTGATGTCAAGGAGTGGATCTAACAAATTGAGAATTAGTTTTTTGTATAGAATTAGTTTGGAAAGAATGTAAGAATGTACTGCCTCTTTTTTTTTAACTGTGGGTAAGGGAGAATTAGTTTTTTGTATAGACATAATGGTTATGGGAAGAAAGTCGAAAGGATGTTTTAAAAAAACCATGATCAATCCTTTTAATGGGAAACACAACATGTATATTCACATCTCATGAATACACGATTTTTTTCTTTGGAAAAAAATCTTTTAACTATTAAAAAAAAATGACTTTTTTTTCGTTAACTTTAAAATAAATGAATAATATACTTTAGAGTAAAATAATTTGATAAAATTTATAACATGTACAATAATTATTAAATTTATTATGTTTATAATAAACTTTAAGACATTATTATAAATTTTCAAACTCAAATAATATATTTTTTTATAAAATGTTGTTGATTTTGCTATATTTTTTTTTTTCTTCTAAGGAAAAAAGTCGGTAATTTTATTACATAAGGAACAAAATTACATATACAGATGCCAGTGGAATTCATAAGGCAATGATGCCAATACAAAATATGATGCCTCAGGGATCTAAAAATAATACAAAGTAAAAAAGGGATCATTTAGTGTCTTGGTCTGAGGAAGACTGTGTTCGATATAGTGTCTATTTATTTTCATCCCCTGAGGGTATAATTCAAAGAGAGAAGTCCAATATGTCTGGACCTTCTGAGGGAAGATCCATATTAGTTGGTACAAACCAATTTTTTTGCTGGAATTTCCATGAGGTGACTACTATATTTACAAAAAGAGACTGAATGCAGACTAATTTGCACAACTACCCTGATTTAGAACCCAGGGTTGTGAAGATATTCTTTGCATACGTCTGATCTTTTTTCCTGGATTTTCCAGACTCCCCTATCCATTTCCAGTCTAGTTTTGGAGATTCCATTGACCTCTTGGTTCTGATACCTCTACTGCCTATATACATGAGATTAATCAATGTGAGAGAAATAATTTGAGAGCCTCTGAATCTTAGAGAAAATAATCCAAAGAGAGTAGTTGTGTAGTTTGGAAGTGCCTTTCATCCAATTTATAACAATTTTAGAGTCCTCGTAAATGTGTAGATTTGTGATGCCTTTTTCATTTGCTAGAAGAAGAGTGAGATTTAGAGCCATGAGTTGACTGTGATTGTTTGTGGTTGGACCTAGTCTAGTGGAGAAATAAATAGAATTGATTTCATAAGTGAATATAATTCCCCCTGTCCCTCCCCAGGAGGGATGTCCTTAGGAGGCACCTTCGAAGAAAGCATAGGGGTGGTTAGTATGGATTAGGGACATGGATTTTGGGGGGAGGTGAAGGGGAAGGTTTGCAGATAGAAGGATATAATGGCTAAGGATTGAGCTACAAAAATAATGGTGGGGAGGTGCTTATCCTCGGAGAGGGCACGATTGCGAGCAAGCCATATGCCCCAGGAGGCATTAATGAGAGGGAGGGATCTAAATGGTAGGACATTTGGGGAGGAAATCCAATTGTGTAACCCTTCTTCTATGGGGGCACCTAATAAAGTGCAGGTTGATCCCAACTCCATGCTAAGGAGCTTCCGTACCTCTTTAGTGTATGAACATTCCAAGAAAAGGTGAATATTGGATTCATTTTTGGATTTGCATAGGCTACATTTGCTTGGCCCTATGAAATTCCTCCTTTGTATCTTGTCCCACATGGGTGCTTTGTTGAGAAGGAGAAAACACATTAATAACTTTGAATTAGGTGGGAATTTTAATTTCTAGAGTAATTTTGCCCATTAGGAGAGCGGGACATCATAGATCATCGAGGAAAATAATTTATATCCCCATTTAGGTATGTAAGTTCAAGTAGGGTTTGGTGACCAGATAATAGAGTCCTACAGGTTCGAGAGGCGGGCCTTAAATTAGTTAAGACATTCAATATAGCCAGACCAAAGTTGAGAATTCTCTCCATCCAAGCCCATATCATGGGCTTCCATCCATCTTCCAATCCAAATATGATTTAAGTAGGAAAAACCTTGAGAATTTAGTAAATTTATGAGAGGTTCTGGAATAAGATGGTTGTTTTCACCACTAATCCAAGGGTCCTTCCCAATGATGATATTTTGTCCATTACTGATTTTCCAAATAAGGTATTTTCCAATCAGAGGAAAATATTTGGGAGTTTCTTTCCAGACCATGGAGCCATTTTGAAAACTTTTGGAAGGATTTCTAATACATACCTCCCTTGATTCTCTTGGGAAATACTTTGCCTAAAGGACTAAGGGACAAAGGCCATTCCATTGGACTAGGATCCATGCATTTTTGGTAGCTAGGGCCTGTGAGAAAATGTGAATGATTTTTAAACCCCATCCCCCTGATTCCTTTGGGGAGGCTATATTATTCCAAGATGCAGGTACTAGGGAGGAGTATGGCGAAGGAGGAGGTGCCAATACAACTCATGATTGAAGAGAAAAAAATGTTGTTGAAACATACTTGCATAAGAAAGAGCCTTAAGTATAACCAACTTTCCCTGTCAAAAGATTTGGAGAGCTCTACTTTGAGAGTGACCACTTTTTTTTTAATGATATGGATGGAGTGTAGACCTTCTTGAGAAAGCCCAATTGCTTAATAAATTTGTTGACCTTTTGGAAATATGAATTGTTCATGGGAGATGTTGTTTGAAAGATAATCCATAATCCTTATAACGATCAATTTTGTAGATGTCATTGCATAAAGAGATCGGTCAGAACTAATCAAAGGGTCAAGGATCGTCTGAATTCAAGATGAGGGCAATGAAGGTGACATTGAAGGTAGGAAGCATCTATCCGGTCGATCTTGAATATTCTTCCACTACTACTAAGTATCATCCACAAAGTCAAAGCATTTTAGGTAGAATTTGCTCGCAGTCTGTCAGGGAAAATACTTTTTTCCTTTTTAAAACTTTGGAGTGTCACTAGGAGTTCCTCTGAGGTGATTTCAACCGTTAGATGATAATTTGCCTCCTGATCAATGAATCTGGGGAAAATGTATGCTACTTTGAGTATAACATCAATGGTGGCATGATTTTCTTCCTTGAAAAGCGTTTTGAAATGATTGGTCCCTTCTTCTACTATATCCTGAAAGGATGTCGCTGGGGGGGGGCGTATAATATGTCTATAGACCAAATTGTGTTTATAGATTTCCTTCAATTTGCAAATTTTTGCAATTTTTTTGTGTTTGCATCCCCAAATTAAAGCCAAATAGCCCTACTTTTTAGTCACCATTCCTTTTCTTTTTCAAGAATAATTTTCCTTCATGCTATTTCAAGGGATTTGAGGTCTTCCCAATGTCGATTTGAAGGAGGTGGGGGGCGGGGGAGGATTCAAAGTTGTGCCATTCCTTTATTTATTTTTCAATTTAAAGCAGCGACTCTACGTCCTTATTTTTCTTCTCTTTTTCTTAGCATTGGTCTTCTTTTTTTACCATTTTTATATTTTTCAGGAATTGAAGGGGAGGGGATTTAGGGAGGGAAGGATTGAAGGGAACCCAAAAGGCTTTGAGATATGATGGAAAGGAGGGATATTCAAGCCAATTCATGTTTAAATTGA
>ML797093.1:192040-204927 GCA_009831015.1 Picea engelmannii
TGGGGGTGCTAGGGGTGATCTCTAGGAGAATGTGACAATGGTCTCAATCACCCCTAGAGGAGACCCATTGTTGCATTTTGAAGAGCGATTCTAGCAGGGATTGTGAGAGTAGATATCGATCCAAACATCTTGCAATGCAAGATTTTCCAGTTCACATGTTTCTCTAGGTGAGCATGAGTTTTTTTGGAGATGGATCAATGAAGTCAGTTGTTTCCATAATTTGTATGAGAGTTTATGTTGTGTTATCCAACTGCGTTGATGGGCCCCAGGCCTCACTAGCTCAAAGATTAAAGTTTAGGTCACCCATGATTATTGTATGACCTTGTTTGAGAAAATGAGAGAGAAGTGTCTTAGACCAAAAACTATCATGGTCACTCGAGAATGGCCCATATAAATTTACTATATATAGTTATGAATAGAGGTCTGAAGAGTGGAAGACACTACTAAGGGTGGATCTCATGGCCCAGGAGTTGACAAGTTTGAGAGTGTTTGAATTCCATCCTATGATAAGACCTCTTGAGTGTCTACATGTGTCCACTGAGGAAAAATCCCTGAAAAAAAAGGGGAAAGGGTTGTGAGATATTTTTCACCTTCCAACGTGGTATATTGCAGTAAAATTATAGAGGGTTGGTGTAGGTCCACCAACCTTTTAACAATTAGTTTGTTTGAGGGGTTGGCCAAGGCCCTGCAGTTGAGTGAGATGATGATAATTTGGGGGGCAGGGGTGCATAGGGGAAATTTCTCTAAGGGCCCCAATTAGTGATTATTTCTTTTTCTGCCATAATGAGGGGGGATTCAGAGCATGTTCTGAAAGATAACCAAGGCCCCCTTTGATTCCTAGATTATGGGGAGGAGGGATCTTGTTTTTGTATCTCATATTGTATTTTGGAGGATCCAGGGTGGGGTGAGGGGGAGAGGGAGGGTGAGGGGGTGGAGGAAGGAGCGGGGGTGAGGAGGGACGGTTGGGCATGGAGGGAGGGGTATGAGAGGGGGGATGAGGGGTTCAGAGAGGCTAAATATCCCAATGAGGAATTCCTAGTCAGTAGTCGAGTGGTTAGAAGAAGATGGAAGTGGGAGAGTGCCATCCAGAAAAGAATCAGAAGAAGGAGACAAGGAATGAATAGAAAGGGAATTTGACTTACCTAAATAGATGCCTTCACCTACTCTAAAAGGGGGAAAATGTTGATTTCTTAGCTAGAGCCTCCCTTTCCGCTATATTCCACTTGTGATACCTAAGTAGAGGGAGTGACCCGATCTAAGGGGGGAGGCACTAACTTAGATGGGATGACTTGTGAGGAGAGTTTCAATTTCTTTACCCGAAGTTTTTTCCACTGAGATTTTCCACAATATTTGTACAAGTGACCACAAGAGTGACATTTTCCTCAATGAAATGGAATGCCCTCATAGTCAAGACTTTGGTGATAGCTATTTTTCCCTAGATAAATGGAGATAGAGTCAGCAAGACCCCCTAATATCTTTAAACCCACCAAAAGTATTTCCATCCCCATGTATCATGTGGTTTTATAGGAGGAATCTGCTTCGTAAAAAAAACCCAAGGAATTACCTATTTCCTTAAAGAACTCCTTGGACTAGAGGATGAGAGGTAGGGCACACAGCCGCACCCAAACATGGGTAATGGCTAATTGTTTTGTTCGAGCATCAAAGTTTACAATCAACTTCTTAAGTAAGAAAGCCTATGATCCCATATCCATCGGGACATAAGAAGTTTTAATGCATTGGTCGTGGGTCAGGTTATCCATGCTAACCATCCTTTTTCCAAGGTTAGGAATTTTGGATCATAACCAAGAATGGGGGAATAAATGGGTCTTCGACCATTTACACATGGCCTCCATTGTCATCTTCCGGTTGGTAAAAAAACCCACTAGGGAGGCACTTTCCATTTAAGTAATCTTATTCAGTTGGACACCATTGCTAAGAACCATATTTATGTCTTCTCCTTTTTATTTCACACACCTTTTTTTGGTGTTTAGATCTATCATCGAGCCTGCTTGAGGGTTCGCAGCCAAGAGAGGTGAGGAGGGTAAACATGTGTACTCGCTCATGAGTTCTACATCCAAAAAATGTCCTACAAAGCCTTGGAGTTTAGATATTTGTGGGGAGACTTTGAATGAAAGGAATTTAGAATGCAAGAGAGAGTTGTGCTTTGGTGAATAAATAAATCCATCATTAAAGGGGGAGAGGGGGGAAAGGTGAGGAGATGGGGAGGTACAGGGAGGGGAGGGAGATAACAGGAGGGTATGCATGATGGGACATGGGGGGGTGGGGAGAAGGGGGATATGGACAAAATCTGTCTGCAACACCACTAAGGGAGGTTTTTGGGCTACTGTAGAGGAAAAAGGGAAGATAGTGGGAGATGTGATGTCAAGGAGTGGATCTAACAAAGGGAGGGGTCTGATGGGAGGGTTTGCCCATATCTGGACCCCCACCATGGGTTCTTACAAATAGTCTAGGTATTCCTCTTCCATGAGGAGGGGACGATCCCATGGGGAAATGGCTATGGGAGGGAGACGACGGAAGGATTCGACCGCTGGGAGATCATGAAGAAGGGAGGGAGATTAGGCCCTGAGGGCCTGCGATAACCCAAACCGTAGAGCCATATTTTTTATTCTCTAGTAATCGGGAGAATCACGTCAAGACACATTTGATATATTAATAACATATGTTAATAATAATAAAAATAAATAAAATTTAATAAAATTATAATAATTTAGAGAAAATTAATTTAAGAATAATTTTTCATTGTGTTTAAGAAATTCATAAATTGTATTAAACTAGTTTTGAATAAATTAATTTTTCATACTGTAAAAAGATGCATTAGATAACATTATAGTAATTATTGAAACCAAATTATTTTTCAATGAAATTTGTATAGGGATTTCAAGAATGAAGTGAGAAGAAATGATGAGTTGGAGTTTCAAGACCAAGAAGATATTATGGAGTTTTCAGCGAAATATTTGACATGGGTAGAAAATTGGGGGACAAAGTTGCAATTATTCCGTATTATTGACTTGAAGATTTTATAAATGGGGAGAAATCGAGGAAAGTTACACTTATTCAATTTGTTGTTCAGACTAGACGAAGTAGAAAAATGTACGATATCAAAGAGACTATTTTTAAAGCATATTTAGAGTATGCTATGTGAGTCATTTTTATATTTTTCTTCAATAAACTTATAAATTTTGATTTCAAGTTCACTATGTCAAACATGCATAAGCAATTTATTTAATTTGTTGTCATTTTTTGTATATATCTATTGATGTGCATATCGTCTTGAGTCCACATAGAAAATTACCATGAATGCACTAGATTTTGTAAAGAAAAAACGTAATCCACGTCAAAGAATTAAAGTTAGTTGTCAATGCCACTTCATTGTACGACAAATTGAACTTAGACCAAATGATGGTGTTATAACATATACTCCATGTAAGCATATTGGTAAATCTAATGTTGTTTTTCATGGGAGGGATGCAATCGATAGGCCTCAAACATTCAATTATTCACCACATTTGATGAAGGATATATGAGCTAGTGTCCAACATTTGATTCAAAATGGTTTTAATGTAACAATAATATGAGACAAGTTCATCTCAAGTGTAGAGCATGAATCTAGTGATAAAGATTGTGTGGTTGACCGAAAAATAACAATTAATATTGAGTTCGTAGCCAAAATAAGTATACTTGTGATACTTAGTATAATGTCAAATATAAAGGTTCAATTTTTCACTTCTATGATTACACTAAATGGAAATGTTTGTAAACATGTATTCAAAGTCAATATGCTACTAAACAACAATGTTTTGGGTGATAATATAATACCAAACGTCTCTACGTCTATTACAGAAAGGCCTAGATTTTTAGTTTATTTAAATGAAACAAGTGTATCGAGTATAGAAATCCAAACAAATGTTTCACCATGCTTTAATTCTCCTTCTAATCTAAAACTTAATGATATGGATAATTTATCATATCATGTCAATTCAAAAACTATAAGACCAAATAGTGCCCTCCCCGAGGTTGATGAAATGAAATCTGTTATTTCATCAGCTCATCAAGAGCTGAGAGATTTGTTATCCATAGTACCTATTGTTAAAATATTTGATGTGCTCGTTTTACCATAGACAATATCACTATTGTCACCCAACCATAGGCACACAACCACCCCTGAGCACCATAAAATTTGTTATATAGAATGATTTCAGAAGAAACACTAGAACCAACAGATGGTCAAGAGAGCACATATTTCTCCAAAGATATCTCACCAAACATAAAGTCCCAAAGCCACATAACAAGAAAAATACTCAGTTGCAGTTGTAGTTACCAATAATACCACCAAGAATATCATAATAACACCAAGAATCTCACCAAGAATACTGCCAAGAGACACTAGAAGGTAAGGCACACATATTAGGCTAGATGTCGCTAGAAAGAGAGAGAGAGACCAAGAACCACCCCAGAAGATCCACCTTCCATCCTTGCAGTTGCAGCTCCAAAATTGCTCCATACTTGAGAGAGTGAGTGAGGTGAGTGAGTACAAATGAGCTAGAGCACCCTCTATTTATAGTGGTTCTTGTAACTTGTCTGGGCCGACTTGTCCTTTTAGAAGATAATACTTTAATATTAATTATTTTACTGAGTCGACTTGTCTTCTAGCGTTTCTACACATCTGTTTAGGGTTTCTCTTACTTCCACAGTATTCTATTCTAGCCAAAGGTTACACATGGAGGTTAATAGCTCCCACAACTACCATAATATCAACACTCCCGCCTATATAGGGAGGTATTAACTATAATGATCTCAAACACATCCATCCATTTGACATGGTATGGGCAAGGCTCACATAGTCTTGCATATCATCCTACATGTAACATCATCATAGCTACACATGATATCTCATGATCATGCATATCAAGTCACAAGAATTATCATCACTATCCATCTAGCTGGAAATAACCTCCAACACTACTGGTTGGCACACCAACCTAGGAAACACCTTCAACACTACTAGTAGTCTCCATGGAAATCAGGTAGTAGTACATAGTTACTACAATTCCATCCAATAGATCACAACAATGTCTATCCATAACAATACACAAATGTTATCCAATGGTATACAACCACTCCTAGTAGCGCACAACTACTATCTAGTGACATACAATCACTACTAGTGGAACACATCCACCATATTAGTACATATCTACTATCTAAAAACACACAATCTCCACTTCAATCAATTAATAGCTACACAAGCTATCACCATGCAATACAACAGTCTCCTGACATAAAAATATATCATCATCTGCATCATCTCTTGAGGCCATCCTCCATTTGAGTAATCAGGCACAATGTTGAATAAGTCATGTGCTAGACCCAACACACTCAACAAAGTATGTCACATAGGTCACTCACTCAATAGAGTGATACAAGGACCATTCTTCTAATCTGGACATACATCTTATAAGAATGATTCTCCCAACATATGTTGAATGTAGCACAATGGCTACAAGAATCATCCTCTCCATTGTACCATCTCTAAGCTGTACCAGCATGATGTGAATGCATCATATCTAAGCTGTATTGGAATGATGTGGAGTATTGTCTACATCATCTCTAATTTGTACTATCATGATGTGAATGCATCATATCTAAGTTGTATTGGCATGATGTAGATCAATTCCTCTACATCATCTCTAAGCTGTATGATCATATGTAAGTTGTACTAGCATGATGCTTTGCATCATATCTAAGTTGTACTAGAATGATCATATCTAGCATGATGTGAGTCAGCTGCATCATATCTAAGCTGTATGATCATATCTAAGTTGTACTAGCATGAGGCTTTGCATCATATCTAACTTGGACTAGCATGATCATATCTAGCATGATGCGACTCAGACATAATCATCATCTCTATGTTGTACTAGCACAATGCCAATGCATCATATCTAAGATGTACTAACATGATGTGTCTCAAGACATATTTATCATATCTAAGTTGTACTAGCATGATGTTGAAGCATCATATCTAAGATATACTAGCATGATACACATTAGCAATCTGTCAACCTGGACCATTCTCCACATGGAGAATGTCTGTCTACCAACACACTGGCTATCCATGATTCCATATATCAACACTCTCTCCCAACCGAGGAATTCATCTCCTCCCTTTCAATCAAAGGATAAATCTCCACGAGTCCCATATTGTCCCTCAAGTATGAAAAATTTATCTTGGATAGAGGCTTTGTCAAAATATCAGTTGTCTTCTCATCGGTGGAGATGTACTAGAGAACCACTTCTCCATTCTGGAATTTATCACGAGTAAAATAGTACTTGATCTCAATGTGCTTTGACCTGTCATGGAACATGAGTTTCTTTGAAATCTTCACACAAATTGTATTATCACAATATATCGCAGTCGAATTCAACACCTAATCAAATAGTCTAGAAACCAGCTTACTAAGCCATATTGCTTCCATACAAGCATCACAAGGTGCAATATACTCTGCTTCTGTAGTGATAAGTGCAACAAACTTCTATTTTCTTCTAGCCCATGATATCATAGCAAATCCCAGACTGAAACATATACCATAAGTACTATTTCTGTCATCTGCACTCCCTTCCCAATATGAATCAGTAAATCCATGCAGTTGTACATCATTGTTTGAGGCATATCTCAGACCATAATTTAGCATCCCACGAAGATATCTCAAATTTTTTTTTGTAGCTATCCAATGCTCATGTCTAGGTTCCACCTGGAGTCAACTCAACATGTTCACAACAAAGCAAATGTCTGACCGGGTATTAATCAAATGCATTAATGAGACAATCAATTACTGGTACAGGGACAAGTCTATTGGATCAGAATCAGAGTCTCTCAACTTCCTCAAATTTGTCACCATGGGAGTTTCCATGGATTTTCAATCTATCGTCCCAAACTTCTGAATAATATTTACAACATACTTCCCTTTCCCCAGGAAGATTTCACCATGCTTCTTCTATAATTCTAGTCCCAAATAATATTGCATGAGACCAAGATCCTTCATATCGAATTCAGAGGATAAATCCCTCTTACACTAAATAATGAGAGACTTTGCACCTGTCAAAAACAAATCATCAACATATAGTAGCAGGATCACAGGTGCATCATTCACCCTATTGTAATAAAGGTTTGGATCAACATAGCTCTTGGAAAATCCAAGTCTCGTTAGGTAACTGTCAATTCATGCATACCAAGCTCTTGGAGCTTGCTTGAGTACATACAAGGGTTTATCTCGGGTGTACCTCAAAACCTTGAGGTTGCTCTATGTATACTTCTTCCTCAGTTACTCCATTGAGAAAATAATTCTTTACATCCATCTGATGTAAAATCCAACCCATGGATGTTGCAAGAGATATGATGGCTCTAATAGAGGTATATCTAGAAACTGGAGCAAATGTCTCATCATAGTCTTCTCCCTCCTGTTGGGAGAACCCTTTTTCCTTGTATTTATCGACACTACCATTTATTGCATGCTTTATCTTGTAAGCTCATTTACAAACTTTCCTTCAGGTCTAGGTATGGTTTCCCATGCATCATTTTTCATGATGGATTGATATTCTTCCATCATAGCTTCCTTCCATTCTTTCTTCTTGACTGACAACCAAATATCCTTAAGTGTTCCACACTTGGATTCTTTTCAGAGAAGGCTTCTTCTGGATTCATGTTCTTCAATATACGATGCAAAATTCTATTATGAATATATACCACTGCCATAATTTCTTCTCCCCATAGAAACGTGGATAGATTCTGGTCATTCATCATTGCCTTGATAGATTATTCAATGGATTGGTTCTTTCTTTCCTCTACACCATTCTGGTGAGGATTATAGAGAGTAGTGAAATCCCTCCTAATCCTAACCTCTCTGTAGAATGTCTTGAAATCATTTGAGGTTTACTCTCCTGCTTAGTGAGGAGGTTGACATTGGTCCACACACATCTGAGTGAACGATGTCCAAAACTCCTTTTTCTTTCCACACTTCCTTTAGAATTGGTACTTGGTGAGATCACCTACCTCACCACTTGATGGAGTCATCTTCTCCATGTTTTTCAATTTTCACTCTAGCTCCTTCTTAGAGCTATCTCATGTGACTTTCCTGGAACAAGAACAACAAGAGCAAAAGTATTTCCAATAACATTTTCATAAGAACATATCTATGGTAACAATGATCATAGAATTACCAAGGTGACCTTCCCGAGAACAAGAAATATATCCTAGAGGAGATGCTAGCTCATCAAACAAGTGCAATAAGCATCTATATCAATAGTACTTACATGTAACCAAGTATACCTAGCAGTAATATAACCTTTCAAATATTGTTGTTAGAACTATATCAACTATCAAACTTGATATGTGCAAATTTACAATTTGATCAATCAAACCTGGAACCTGGAGCCTCAACAGTTTGTTCCTTCAAATGTACTAAATCCAAGATCATTGCTTGGACAAGATCTCTTGTACATTCCCTACAAAACACACTCATGCTTTGCGGGATGATATAACATGAAAAACGTATACAAGTGCATACCTTTTAAATTTGCAACATCGTTCAACTTGTCTTCTAATCTGAAACTATACACCATCTTCACAAGAAGAGGTTAGAAGCTGAATAAAAAAAGGTTCAATGATTAGAACAAGCTAGAAACTCTGAAATTTCAATTTTGACTACAAAATCAATTTTGACCAAAATTCAACCTTTTACTTTGACTTTGACTTTGACCCCAAAACTCAAACTTGACTTTTTTGCTAGTCGAGAGCACCAAAGGGTGCGCTAGGATAGGGCACACTAGAATATCCAGAAGTTAAGTTGAATGTTTCACTTAAGGTGCCCAAAGAGTTAGATTACGGTTTGCTTCATTTGCAAAATCAGAAACCCTAGTTGCAACTACAATTGGTGCCACAACGAGCTTAACAAAGAAATTCCACTTTACCTTCTAGCAGTTAGACTGTCATGAAGGTAGTGTGGGCCCTTAACCTGTTAAAATATTCGATGTGCTCGTTTTACCATAGACAATGTCACTATTGTCACCCAACCATAGACACATAACCACCCCTGAGCACCATAACCTTTGCTAGATAGAATGATTCTGGAAGAAACACTAGAACCAACAGATAATCAAGAGAGGCAATATTTCTCCAAACATAGCTCACCAAACAAAAATTCCCAAAGCCACAGAACAAGAACAATACTCAGATGCAACAATTACCAAGAATACCACCAAGAATGTCTCCAAGAATACCACCAAAAGAAACTAGAAGGTAAGGCGCACATCTTAGGCTAGATGGTGCTAGAGAGAGAGACCAAGAACCACCCCAGAAGATCCACCTTCCATCCTTGCATCCGGAGCTCCAAACTTGTGCCATACTTGAGAGAGTGAGTACAAATGAGCTAGAGTGCTCTCTATTTATAGTGGTTCTTGTAACTTTTCTGGGTTGACTTGTCCTTTTAGAAGCTACTACTTTAATATTAATTATTTTACTGAGCTGACTTGTCTTCTAGGGTTTCTACACATCTGTTTAATGTTTCTCTTACTTATGGAGTATTCTATTCTAGCCAAAGGTTACACATGGAGTTTAATACCTCCCACAACTACCATAATATCAACACCTACAAGTTTGGAGAAAGCATATGCGCTTAAGAATTTGGTTGGCAATGCACATCAATAGTACAATCAAATGTTTTTCAATACTACAACTCCATTGAAGATCACTAAGAAGATATGACATAGTTTTTTATCCCACTCAATAAAAAAAGACAATGTGGTCACAAGCTACATTCGAGCAAGAATAGACAACAAATTCAAAGGGTTGGATGAGTTCATGCAAAGAATAAAATCACATATGAACAGTTGAAGTTATATTCTCTGAAAGAAACAAATGTGGAGCAAGCATCCGATTTAGTGCAAAATTCTATTCCACATGATATTGGTATGGAAATTTGACATTATGTTTTGTTTTATACATGAAATTCAATATACTATTAGCCTCAATGCAATATTATAAATATTTGATTTTTTTATTGTTACAGTTGAGGGATCTAGACCTCACAATGTTCAAAGTTGTCGACTTAAGTTATTTAATGAGCATATTATTGCAGATAGTTCATTATTTGTGGATAGAACAATGGAAGCAACAATAATGAATGATATGATCAACCCACTTCAACATTCTTTGTTTCCAAACATAGGTATTGCATTTTATTATAAATACAACAATTTTATTTGATTAGGTATGATGTAATATTGAATATTGTATAATATTTTTTATTGTTACAACAGAGGGATCCAGACCTCGCAATGTTCAAAGATGTCAAAATCAATTATTTAATGAGCATATTATCAGAGATAAATCATTAGATGGGACAATGAAAGCAACAATAATAAATGATACAATCAACCCACTTCAACATTCTTTCTTTCCAAATAGAGGCATTGCAATTTATTTTAAGTATACCTATTTTATTTTATTAAGCTTGATGTTATATTGAAATTGTTGCCCTGATTGTTGTCACACAATAGCAATCTCCATCATGCAATGCAAGTACTTTTACCAATGATCCAAACATACCAACAATTCATACCAACAATAGTTAATTCCAGATTTGAACGTATGGGATTTCCTATAAGGTGAATAACTTTAAAGCACTTGGTAAACAAAGATAATATCTATATTATATTTATATACTTCTTTTTTATTCACTAACATTATTAATTTTGTGAATGCTTCTTAACAGGATGATGCACACTTATGGAATAATGATGCACACTTACGGAAGAGGGAAAAGTCGAAGTGATACATTGATACTAGTTTTTACTTCTCGCATTCTACACAAGATAATTTAAGAATAATATGCTACTTGTATTATTATATGTCACTTGTATTTTTATTTAAGACAATGAAAACAAATACTATTTGTTTTGATGGCCTAGTTGTGAAACTCAATCATAAATTGGAGTAACATTTTTGCATTTGTTTGGGATATCAATTTGTCTAGCCTCAATCATACATGTCAAGATTGATGTTATAGATTCTCAGATGGTCCTATTACTCCTCATGTCAACTCAAGTCAATACATATTCATGTTTTTCAAGTTCCCTCTTCATTCATAGTGGTCTCAAGAAAGGGGCTCTCTTTAAAAAAAGAAAGCAAGAGTGTTATTTCTTAAATCCACCTTGCATCATGATGAAAATTCTAGTGGCATAGTTCAATCAAGAACAATCCACATTAGTGATTATTAAAATTTACATTAGTGATTATTAAAATATTTATAGTCCCTAATGAAAGGAAAGAGTTTGATAAAATTATTAAGGAGACATAGGAGAATAAATGAAAACAAGGAGAAGATTGATCTTCTATGTTTGTGTCTTGTTATTTTTAATAATACATTAGTGATTATTAAAATTTACATTAGTGATTATTAAAATATTTATAGTCCCCAATGAAAGGAAAGAGTTTGATAAAATTATTAAGGAGACATAGGAGAATAAATGAAAACAAGGAGAAGATTGATCTTCTATGTTTGTGTCTTGTTATTTTTAATAATTTTTTTAGTTAGGTTAGTTGTTCATGATAGCCTACCATGTAAGTCAACACTTTTTTTTATAAAATGCATATATATATATATTGTTTTTGTATTTATATCCATATTTTTAAATTTGTTATAGATACTCAATTTCTCTCTTGTATATCTTTTTTTTTATAAAATGCATATATATATTGTTTTTGTATTTATATCCATATTTTTAAATTTGTTATAGATACTCAATTTCTCTCTTGTATATCTTATTTTCTAGAGCTTTTTAAATTTGGTTAGTTTGGTTTTAGTAATAATAAGATTGAGAATTCAATATATAACCTTTCATATATTGAATACCATTTACTGTGATGTAAAATGTGAATAACTTAGCATGTAATACTTTAATTGTTCTCAAAGTATTCCATGTTCATCTTTAGTGAATGTAGAATTTTTTTATTTCAAAATTGACAAGTATTTATTTGTTTGTTAAGGTTTTTTAGTGACTATGTTAAAAAATAGAAATAAACTAGAGATCCGTCGCAACAAATACTTTAATTGTTCTCAAAGTATCCCATGTTCATATTTAGTGAATGTAGATTTTTATTTTTTTTTAAATTGACAAGTTTTTTTTTTTAAAGGTTTGTTAGTGATTATGTTAAAAAATAGAAATAAACTAGAGATGTGTTGAAAAAATTGCATTGTATAACAACAAAAATGTATTATATAACCATAATATAATATGTATAAAATGAACAATCACTCCACTACATAAACATTCAAATACCACATAAAAACATTCTACATTCATAATATATAAATCACAAAACTATACATTTTATTATCCTGTTTTTTTTTCCAAGCAAGAAAAAACTTTATATTTCATTTAGAAGAAATATACATATTTCGGTCCATTTAAAGATCGTTACAAAAAAACCTTTCCTTTACATTCCCGACCATTCTTTTTTCAGCAGTATCTTGTCAAAAAATTCATTTCTTTACATCTATTTATGTAACATGCTAATACATTACATCTTCTCCATTATTTTTTTTTTTTTTTAACTAGAACGGTTATGTTGCATTGATCGGTTTTCAGGCAGACCTGAATCAGAAAATTACATATCTAAAGAAGGTTGGTGACCTCTAACAGTGCTGCCAACCTTCTTGTGAACGACTTGGGAAACCCATCCCATTCACTTCTTACACTAGTTCGGGAGAATGACGAAAATTGCATACATGAATAAATTCTCACAAATTGTGAGCAGAGTAGAAGACAAAAGCAAAGCATTAAACCGAGGGGGATGAAAATTTCCCCTT
>ML797093.1:205820-216023 GCA_009831015.1 Picea engelmannii
CAACCGGTCATTTCCTTTCTTGGCATTCGAATCTGAGGCCATGGCCGCTCTTCTTGGCACCAGGTCGCCGCGAAAACGCGTGAGGTTGTTGGCGCCCACTCAGGAAGTCGCGTCTCTGTGTGCTCTAGATCTGCTCCCGTCGCGTAGCTACCCTGCTACCCTGGTCGGCTGCCCGCGGATCTCCTCGCCCCTGCTACCCTGGTCGGCTGCCCGCGGATTTCCTCGCCCCTGCAAACAGTGCGTGCGGCTAGGGTTTAGACCCTAGCCGCGTTGAGTTCTCGCACAGAGCCATTCCCTACATCTTCTCCATTATTTTCATTAAACAAATTAAAGTAAAAAAGACATGTCCCCAAGGGACCAACCATCATACAACTCTTGAAAACTAAAGGTTCCTTGTTGAAGTTCTAGTGCTTTTTTTGATAGCTTGTCGACTACCTCGTTTATCTCACTAAATATGTGGTTGCACTAAAACCATTCTAGAACTGAGAGAAAGGATCGTATATGGGCCTTGAGTGGATTCAGACCTGCCACTTGTAAGTCTCATTTTCCTTTGACCTAGTCCACTACAACCTTGGAGTCCCTTAATAGATGAATTTTCCCTAGATGAAGAGAATTAACCATAAAAAGAAGCACCCATAGCATTGATAACTCTACTTTAGTATTTGAACATCGTCTAAGGGAATAATGGATATTGTAAAAATGATTTGCATAAATGAATAAAACCACCCCTACACCGCAATGAGATGAGTGACTTTGACTTTCCCCATCAGAAAACCTCCATGGAGTTTCCTTATCTAAGACATGCTCGACAATCTTCTTGATTTTGGGGTTTTTCTCTTCTAACTTGAACTCTCTGATGAGTTTCATAAACAGACCTGCAACACCATCTATTGGAATATACTTCTCCTGGAATACATTAAAATTTTGTACCCACCAAAGAAAGTAAATAATGAATAAAGGAATTGAAATAAAAGACTTCCAACTGTTGTATGAATGCCACTTGAGAAACCATTCACTAAGCCCCACTTCCAGAATCAAGGATCCACACTTTAATAGAGCTTTGACTTAAGACATCATCTTCTGTGTGAAGGAACAAGACACAAAGATATTTTGGACTGATTCTTCCTCATTTCTGCACAATGCACAATGACCATGACCATACCATCCCCTCTTAATCCCATTATCCCACATAAGGATTTTGTTTTCTAGCACGAGCCAAGCCAAATTTTTAACTTTAAAATGGGAGTTATCCCCCCAAACAAAATACCACCACCTTTTCTTCTCTCTTACAAATTCTTCCTCATCTAGCACTTGATAGCCCAACTTTTGTTGGAAGATTGGTTGTTGTCATTTATGTCAACCCTAGTCATGGGTTTTGGACCGCAAGATTGATAAAGGTATTTGGACATGAAGGACAATGCACATGCATATAAAACACCCATGAATGGATAGTATACATCATTTTGTTTCCGATGGTATGTGGCACGTCACGTGGATCCTCATGGTTGAGGAGAAACGAAATTTTGAAAATGACAAAGTGAATTGAAGAAGGAAGTACATGTAGGCCCTGAAGATAATTAAGAAAAAGAATTACAAAATAAGAAAGTGTTAGGTCGGCCCTAATGTTAAAAGGAAGTGGCATAAATGGTATAAGTAAACATCATTATACATTCATTTTATACAAGTCAAATTTCAAAGGAAATAAGAAGTAAAGAAGGCCAGATTTCAAGGGAGGATGAAGTCTTTTGGTGATGTGTTCTAAGATATGTTATTTTCGGGTCATCTTACCATTTTTGCTATAAATTTTTTTCTAGAATGATTCAGATGGTGAAATCGCTATGGTATTGAGAATACATATCAAGGTACCTCTGGTAAAAATTTCATCTCTTGATTCTCTATAATTATGGAGATACACTCTGTGGAAGATAGGGTTTGTGACCAGTCCTGAAGCTAGTCATTAAATAGGTGTTCTGGGTAAAACAGTCATAACTTATTCATCGATAATCCAAATTAAGTGGGACAAATTTCATTGGAAAGAGTATGGACTTTAGTTTATTTTTTGTGAGTTTCAGAATCGGATGTTAATTATTGAGCGCGGGGCATTCTGTGGAAGTTCACTCTCCTGAATAGACCATAATTGAATAAAGTCTACCATTCTTTTTATAACCTCTTTTTGGGGAGGATTCAAGGAGTGGAAATTGGAGGAGTTTCAGAGAATACATTGAGTAATATTATCTACAAGATCAGAGTACTCCAAGAATTGAAGAATTGCAGAAATTGAAGAAGTCTCAGGAAGCATTATTAGGTTCTATGTGATGATTGGTTGATGGTGATGATTTAATGTAAAGTTTTATTATCTCTCATATATTCTTGGGTGGAAGCAAGGGGAAAGGATGGAGAGTTCAACTCTCTCTTGATATTTGAGGATTGTATCTTCCTCTTGGAGGTTTATCCCTCCCTTTACATTTGGAATTTGTAGCTACCTTTGGAAGTCATTACTTCCCTTGAACTAAAACTATTGGTTATTTCTCATATATTGTGCATGGTGTATTGTGGTGTATTGGTGTAACTCTTATACTATTGTTCACTGCTCATTGGATATAATTGAATGGTTTAAGTAAAAGTTGAATTGGTTTTTATATTTTACTTGATATTGATTCACCCCCCTCTCAGTATCAACAACTTTGCTATGTTGGAACCCATTTTCTCATTTCTTGATCATCATATTAGATCTTCAGCCTCTTAATATAACTTTATAAAATTGATACAATATCCTTGTAAAGCATTTCCATTCCACCTTGTTATTTCCTTCAAGGCCCAGGGCTTCTGACGACTTCCACTCACTTCTTCCTACACCATCAAACTTTCCTAATTGAGCATCACAAATAGAATAAATACCTCTTTCATGCAACTCTGCTAGAAGGAAATTTGAGAGTTTGAAACCAAGGCCTGATCTTACCCATGGATCCTCTCCAATTCAGGTTTTCTTACCACTGCCAATTTCCAACTTACCCAATTGTCGATCAATGGATAATATTTTGTCATTGATTTCCACCTTATAGATCTAGTAGCCCCGGATTTTCTTGACACTCTCAACCATTCTTCACTCATTAAACTTGGAAAATATTTGGTCGATAAAACTCTACCCCTGGAAGATAAAATAGGATAGAGGAAACCCTTGACGCAGACCCCTGGACAAATGAAATAAAGAAAAAGGTTGGTTGTTGATCATCACCAATATTGAGGAAGACTATATACAACACATGATCCAATTTACAATGCTTAAATTGATCCCCATTTGGATGAGATATAAACACACAAAGGTCCAATTTACCTTGTCATAAGCCTTTGAAAGATCTAGCTTCATGATAAAGGATGTAATTTTCCTAGATTTCATAGAGTGAAGGGATTCCTAGGATAGGGAAACAACATCATGAATTTGGAGACCACTTAGAAAGCCAAATTGTTCTTATGAGATTGACTCATTGAAAATAGACTTAGGATGAGAGGCTAAGATCTTAGTGATGAGTTTGTAAATTAAATTGAAACAACAGATTGGATGGAAATCCTCAAAATTTTCCAGCTCTTTCATCTTTGGAATCAAGGCTAGATAGGTAGCATGGAAAGAGCCCCAAACCTTCCCCAATATTTGAGATTCATTATCCACTTTAATAAAATCACGTTTAAGGAGATAAAAAAAAAACCTAAAAATAATTCAACATATACTCTGTTAGGGCACATACTCTTACATTTCTAGAAAGAGGAAAGGGTTGATAATATTTATTTTTCTGTGATTCCTTCTTGGAGAGAATCATTCATCTCTTATGTTACAATATTCATAATGAGGGAAACAACCTTCATAATTTCTTCGATAGAACACCTTGGAGGAGCCTTGAACAACTCGGAAAAGTATTCCTTACCTACACCCGCAAAAGATTCAAAGGAGGACACTGTCTCCCCTCGAATATTCTTCAGCTCCCAAATTGTATTGGCCAATTTACGTTACTTAGCATAATTGTGAAAAAAAGTTGTGTTATTGTCATCCTCTTTTAACCATATGGCTCTACTTTTTAACCACCATTTTATTTCCTCATAATCCATAAGTTCCTTTCTTTTTTTCATTAGTTTCCTAATATTTACCCCCTCCTCTTCAAGCATATGGTCTACTCAACCTTCAATCAACAAAGAACCAATATGGGATTCAACTTCCCGAAGTTACAAAGTTGCTTTGTCATTGTAAGCTTTGACCCATTTTGATATCACGTTTTTGACACAGGAAATATTTATGGTGGATTGTTGCATGAAAGAAAAACCAACATCTTCTTCCAATGAAGCCTAATAAGCCCTTATGAGTATTTTTAAATCCTCCTCCTGGAGCCAAGCATGGTTAAATTTCATTGGGATTGGTGGTTTGGGGGTTTTTTGGGGAAACCTCTAACAAAATGGGCATGTGATCCGAAATACACCCCCCACCACCTTTAAATTAATATTCCAGTTGAACTCCAATAATGTTTCTGAAATTAAAAACCCATCTAATCTCTTGGACACCAGATCCTAACCTTTCCTCTTGTTGCGCCATGTTTGAGTTAATTTTGGGGGTTTCAAATCTATCAACTTATTATGTTCAATCCAGTTGAAAAATAATCTTTCTTGCAGGTCCTGCCTTGGATGCCCCCCCCCAAACCTATCTGACAGAGAGGGTGAAATTAATATCCCCACCTAACACAACGTTTGGGGCCATGAGAATCTATGAACTTCCCAAAAATTCCCAGAAGGGAATCCAGTCAGCGTAAGGCATGTAAACGTTAATAATCCTAAGAAAAAACTTCAGATAAAGGTCTTCCAAGTCCAATACAATGCCATAGGGGATTACCAAGGAGGAAAAAGACTTGAACCTTAGGCTCCATGATGAGATAAGTCCCTTGAAATTGCAATTGATTCAATGGTGCAAAATAACCAATGACGAAGAACACTATGAAAAACATTCATTGCTTTTGAGCCATTTCACATTGTTTCTTTAACCATAACAAAGGAAGACATGTTGTCTGAAACAAACCTCTTGAGGGATAAAAATTTGGGAGTTCCCCCAACTCTCCTAGCATTGAAGGGTAATAAATCATTTGCAAACCCCTTTCGAGGCTCTCCCCACTCTAAGTGCCTGACCAATTGTTGATTGTTCCCACTACAAATTTCCTTCAGTGCTTTTGATTGAGCTATCAAAATTAGCGATTTTTGGCCAACATGACCACCCCTACCTTTTTCTAAGGCTAGAGCTCCACCAAAAAATAATTCCTCTACTTTATTAGACTTGGAATGAAGGATATACTCATATTTTACAAATAATATGGAAGACTAGGAAAACTTGTATTTCTCCGATGGTACTTAGACCCATCATCTAAAAAAGGAGGAGAGAACCCATGGGGAGAAGGATGAGGTGACCCCGAATGACTAGAATTAGATTGAAAATTAAATTTTAATCAAGATAATTTCATGCCCCTTGGACTATCGGGAATAGAGGGTGAGGAATTTGAAATGGGGTTTGAGGGAATAGCTGAAGAAACCTTCTTAGGACAAATAGAGGGCGACCGCTCACAAACAAAATTAGCCAAGGTTAAGGACTTACCAAGATATATAATCGACCGAGACTTCTTGGAAGGAGTTATAATACCCCAAGACCGATCCCCAGTTGAATTGTAAACATGTTTTATAAGATGGTGAGCCAAGTGATTATAAGCTAGGAGGCTTATGTGATGAATATGTCGGAGAGCCTAGATGTTGAAGGCCAGTGAGCCTAATTTTGTGTATGTAAACATTCATGTCATTAATATAATACATCGTTGCATGTAGATTGACCTTGATAAAATAGTATGGGTGACTAAGCTCCACTAGGAAGGGAAAGGGAGGGCTAAGAGACTAGGAAAAAGGGGCTAAGCTAGAGGGATTATCTCCAAGGGAATATTATATTATTATTTCCTAAAGACTATGGTGAGAATAATTATTTAATCCTAAGTCTTATGGAAGAGTGAATGAATCACAAGTGGAGAGAAATGAGCTCTAGGAGAGCCATGTGTCAATCATGGCACATGAAAATATATGTGGGGAAAATAGTTTGTTTTCCCATCTTTTCCCATCTTTTCCCATTCACCAACGCATTGAGGCACTCATCCAATTTTCACGCAGCCAACCATTTCCTCCATGAGTTGACCTCTGCATCATATGTGCACCTCTGGAACCTGCACTTACACCTTTAGTAGTAATCATGTACCCTTTTTCATGTTAAGCACAACATACCTATACCTTGCATGAACCCATATTGTGCCTTACCTGAATGTTGTTGATGCCAATGAAGTTCCTTGTCTGAGAGCGATTGATGCCATTATCTGTTCCAGACCCATTTTTTGTTGCTTCCTTCACCTGAGCATGTTTCTGGTTGACTAGAGAGTTGGTTTGAAGAGGCGGTTTGTTAGACCCGTGGGATTGAAGAAGCAAGTTGTTAGGCATGTGAGAAACTCTCTCCAGGTGAGAGGATTTGTTGGGAAAGTGATTTCCTGAGGGAGCCCAACTGTAGATATATTGCTATGCGAATTCTTGTTTGGCCTGTTGTTGAAGCCCTAGAAGGGAAGTGGGACAACCAAATGACTATTGAGCAGAGAAGGGGCACACTTCCTGGGGTGGGACATGAATGTGGGGAATGAGAGGTTGTAGGATGTTAGTGTGAGTTGGCTCCTAGAAAGAAATCATTCATGTTGACCGTGAAACTTCCTTTTGTCTAATTTGTCTCATCCTAGCGTAGGAATCCCTTTACCTAGGTGGAGTTTAGTCCCAGCTCGAGGGTGACCCACTGCTGAGAGTGATGAGCAGCGTGGTCTAAGGCTGGGAGGATCATGGAAGGTCTGCACACAGTTGGTGGTATTCTATAAAAAGATAAGTATCATTTATATGTTCAATTGCATGTTGTGTATTTGTACATGCTGTTATAATTATGAGTATTGCCTACATTTGTTGTATGTATAAGATTAATATTATTTTCGCATGAATCTATGTTTTAGCAGAATGTATTTGTCTATTATATATATATATATATATATGAAGTTCCACAAAGAGTTTATGTGTGACATATCCCAACAATTCTATGGCTGCATATGTTACAATTTGGGTTATCAGAAACAAGAGAAGTAGTAATGGTGGCATGCCCCCAACCTGGGAGGCCCTGGGTCTATTACAATATGGTATCAAAGCCCCAATTTTCAACACTGATCCTGGATAGGCCGTGTAAGTGGAAATTGAAGCAAACGTTTCAGAGTGAATTGTTGTCGAAATGGACAAAATTTGAGTTTCATAATGTCCATGAGTGCCAAGAGGGTGATAAGAGCACACCTGGAATGTGTTCAGAAGCTCATAGGGTTTAGCGGTTCGAGAAAGCCAGCACAGGAAAGAAAACCACAACAACCGTGGTTTTGGGGCCACAAAGTTTAGATGTGGGCCGCCAAACCTGTTTGGGAGAAGGAAGATCCTTCACAGCCGTCAGATATGGAGAACTATCACAGTTGTTAACCCCCCCTCAAGTCCTTTGGATTTTGTTGCTTCAAAATTTTTTAATACTTTGACAAAAGGAGGCAAATTACATGAAGCTCCGAAGTCCCGGAGTTAATATACACCATAGATCATGTGGGAGAAGGTGGATTGTTAGATTCCCCAAGTGGTTCGATAGTTCGGCGTTCAGAGAAATATGGTTGTGGATGCATAGAGTGGAGTTTTTCCTGAAGTCCCGAAGTCCAGAACCAATATGGATTGTCCATTATCGGAGACATGTGTTCGCAGATTAACAAGCATTCATAAATTCAACATCCGATAATTTGGGGGTGGGGTGGTGTTCAACAGTGAAATCCTCTGAAGCTTGAAGTTCTGAAGTCTCGGAGCTCCGAAGTTCTGAAGCTCCGAGGGAACACATGTTCGAAAGTTCGACATTCGAGTGTTTTGATGTGCTCTGGTGTGGGATTCTCCCAAGTCCCAGAGTTAAACTACATGATGATGTCACTTGGAATGACGTGGACCTGATCAAGAGTTTGGAAGCTCGATGATCGAGAGTTTTTAAGTGTGCATATGAGAAGTTTTCTTAATTTTCGGAGCCCCAAAGTCCCAAAGCTCCGGGAAAACACTGTTCGAAAGTTCGACATTCAGGATTTATCAATTATGTGGGTGTAAAATATTATGAAGCCTGCAGTGCCAAAGTCTTGGAATGCGGGAATGATGTGACATGATGACATCACCTGGAGTGATGTGGACCTGTTCGAAAGTTCGACGTTTGGGATTTTTGAAGGGTGTTGTAATATAAACCTCTGAAGCACAGAGTTCCAAAGTCATGAGGCACCAAAGTGACATGGCCAGCTGATGTCAACTAGGGTGATGTGGGCACACTTGATGCTTGCCACGTGTCATTGTGTTTTGTGCTTTTTAAAGATCTTTTGTGCCAATTAGAACTTGACACGTATTAACCAGTAGATGAGGCCACATGTCATCTCCATACTTCTACCACGTATCACCCCCATGGTGCATGATTTTTGTTGAGACTTTGAAAGTTCAGAGGTTCGACATTCAGGAAATTTTAGTATGTGTTTGCAGGAACCTCTAAAGCACGAAGCCCCGAAGAGATTCTCTAGGTGTTCACCAGTTTGGAGTTCAAAGAGAACATGGTAGGATGAAGGTAAAACCTTTAAATCCCAAAGCATCAGAGTGCTAGAGTAATGAAACTCCAAAGTGTCAGTCCAAGAATTTAGAAATTCGGCGTTTGAGAAAATGTGTGTATGTAGACACAATAACCTCTGAAGTGTGAAGCTCTGAACAACTTCTCCGAGATATTGCAAGTTCAACGTTAAGAGGGAACAATGTGTGGAGTAGGCGGAACTTCCGAAGCCCGAAGCTTTGAAGCTCTGAAGATATATCGTGCAGGAACTCGCTAGTTTGACGTTCAAAAGAAATGAGGCATGAGGTAGTAAGAGCCTTTGAATCCCAAAGTCCTGAAGCTTTGGATAAGCACATATCAAATAAGCGCTTGGACATATCCCTTGGTCATATGAGACTTCGGTCGAGATAAAATAGGGCCAGTGTTGAATTGTTATTTTCAAAGACAAATTGTTCAAATATTCATAACTTCCTAATCAAATCTCAGAATTGAGTAAGGGAGCAGTCATTGGAAATATTTTTGACAATAACACATAAATTTTCACCCATAAAATTGAGATGAACAGTCAATTTCTCAGAAAAATCAGAAGAAATAAGTCTGGTATAATATTGAACCAGAATGGTTCATATTTTCATGAAATTGTTGAGTCAGTTAGCCTGACAAAGTTTTGTTGGCTACACATTTTGCAGAGTTAACAACAACTAGATCAGATCAGGATCAACATAGAGTACAGAGTGATGGAGGATACACAAGGGGATTATAGCCATGAAGATGAGATCATAGGGATGGATGTCCATTTGGGTATGGAAGGAACAAACTCCAATGGACATGGAGAATGGAAGGATGAAAACATGAATATGGTAGAGACCATTAAGAATTTGAAGAAATATGTCCAAAGTCACAAGGATGATAATGAAATACTTATGAAAGCCAAGGAGCAATAGGAGGACTTCAACATGAAGTTATTGTAGATCTTGGACATAATTGAAAGGAAATTGGATAAGGAGAATGGCTCAAGAAAATCAGGAAGTCATAGGTCTCCTGATGAAAAAGGAATATTAAGGAGTGTTAGCAGGCATCATCTTCACTCCCCAAGGCATTCTGATAGGAGAGAACCCAACAAATCTAGTTCATCCCCTATCAAGAAGCATCAGAAGAGGTCTAGGTGGGTGGACTGTGAGGAGAAATGAACAAAAACAAACCTCCTACTTTTGATGTTGAGCACAAGAAGGATGAATATGTAGAGACATGGCTGCTAGGCATGAGGATATACTTTCAATTTCATAATTATTCTTCACATGTAGAAGGAATAATTTCTATCTATCAACTCAAGGGAAAGGCATCCATGTGGCGGGATCAACTTGTGTAGGTGCAACACATTGTAGAAAATCCAGGTCCTATCAGCAAGTCTTCTTGGTCTGTCTTTGACCAAGCTAAGACACTAAGTTTTCTGCTGTCATAAATTTGTTTTCTGCTGTTTTATAACAGCCATCTGAAGTTTTAGTTTAGCTGATGTGTTA
>ML797093.1:222156-237491 GCA_009831015.1 Picea engelmannii
TGACATTTTGCACTTTAACCAAAGTCAAGTACAAAATAGACATAAAGGACAAGGACAAAGTGCCAAATGACTTTCCCACATGTGCTAAGGAAGGAAAGCACATGGGGAACACCTCCCAAGGTACACAAATCAACACACATTAAAGAGAAAAATGTTACTTCGAAGGAATTCAAGAATTATTTTGAAAAGAAATACTTGACTAAGAGATATTATGACAAGAAAATAAAAGAGTTATTTGAACTCAAGCTTGGAAGTATGGCCATTGATGAGTATGAAAGAAGGTTTTTGGAACTGTTGAAGTATGTCTCCTTCATCAAGGATGAGACGGTTAAGATTCAAAGGTATTTGAGTGGGCTTCCATATTTCATCAGTGATAAGATACAATATGATGATCCCAAGACTTTGGAGGAGACCATAAGGCGAGATAAATTCCTATATGATCAACATAAAGGAAAGACAACTTTCCAAAAAGATTGGTAAGACAAGAAGAATTTCAAGATGGAATAGAGGAAGAAGGGGAATAATCCACCATTCTTTAGAAATAGTCCTCAGGGACAACCAACGTCTAGAGATCCCAGAACAACTGAGACAGGTGGGTGAAGGCCAAGACAACCACCAATTCAATATTGGGGTTGTCATGGAAATCATATGTATAGATATTGTCCTCACATAAGTGAAAAAGTGAGAGTTGTTCACAATGTACAACAATATGAAACAATAGAGGACATGGGAAAAAATGTGCCAAGGATCTATGCAGCCCTGGACAACAAGCAAGCAAAGTTTCAATCACACATGGTTGAAGTGGAAGGTCTGATCAACAACCAAACCATTGCAATTTTAATTGATTCAGGAGCTAGTCATATTTATATAGATCCTAAGATGGTGGAAAGATTGCAATTTCCAAGAAACAAGCATGGAAAATATTGGTTAGTGAAACTGGCTACCGGAGCCAAGAGAAAAGTTAATGAGTTGGTTAAGTCATGTCCAATGGGCATGAATGGGCTGAGCGCCAAGGTAGATTTGAACATCTTTCCTTTAGGTTCCAATGACTGTTTAATTGGTATGGATTGGTTGGACCAACACCATGTTGTCTTAGATTGTCATAACAAGGAATTTACTTTCCTAGATGAAGAAGGGAAGCTAAGGACAATCCAAGGAATTCCTAGGGCAGTAACTATCAGAGAAATCTTAGCAATGCAGCTGAAGAAATGTTACAGAAAGGGTTGTCAAATATTTGCAGCTCATACGGGAGAAACACCTAAGGATAAGGTGTCAAATATTGAATATTATGCAGTCCTAAAGGAGTTTGAGGATGTATTTAAATAAATACCAGGAATACCCCCTAAAATAAATATTGATTTCTCTATAAATATAATGCCTGGATCAACTCCAATATCTAAGAATCCTTACATGAAGGGTTGTCAAATATTTGCAGCTCATATGGGAGAAACACCTAATGATAAGGTGTCAAATATTGAAGATTATGCAGTCCTAAAGGAGTTTGATGATGTATTTAAGAAATACCAGGACTACCCCCTAAAAGAGATATCGATTTCTCTATAAATATAATGCCTGGAGAAACTCCAATATCTAAGACTCCTTACATGATGAATACACAAGAACTGAAGGAGTTTCAAATGTAGCTTGAATAACTTCTAAAGAAGGGGTATATATGCCCAAGTGTGTCCCCTTGGAGTGCCCCAGTATTATTTGTGAAGAATAAGGATGGGACATTAATACTATGTATTGACTTCAAGCAGTTGAACAAAGTAACAATAAATAATAAGTATCCTTTGATACAGATTGATGACCTCTTTGATTAGTTAAAGAATGAAAAAATATTCTCAAAGATTGATCTCAGATCATTTATCATCATATAATAATTATAGATGAATACATTAGCAAGACTTCCTTCAGAACACGGTATGGCCATTATGAGTTCACAATGGTGCCATTTGGGTTATCAAATTCACCAGTTGTCTTCATGGGTTTAATGAATGGTATTTTCAGAGAATACCTGGATAAGTTTGTCATTGTCTTTTTGGATGACATTCTTATTTATTCCAAGTCAAAAGAAGATCATGAGCAACACTTAAACATGGTATTACAAGTATTAAGAGAGTATCAATTGTATGCAAAATTGAGCAAGTGCTCATTTTATCATAACCAAATTCATTAGTTGGGGAATATCATATCTGAGGAAGGGATAATAGTGGATCCTGAAAAGATTGAGGCCATTAGAGGATGGTCATTACCAAAGAATGTGACAGAATTCAGATCATTCATGGGCCTTGCAGGCTACTACATAATATTCATTGCAGGATTCTCAATGATTACCCACCCAATCACTTCCTTACAAAAGAAGGGGATAAAGTTTCAATGGACAGAGGAATCTGACAAGAGTTTCTATCACTTGAAGAAATTATTAACCAGTGCTCCAATCCTAAGTATTTCTGATCCAAATGAAGATTTCATGATATGCACAAATGCATGCAAAGAGGGACTTGGTGGATTCCTCAATCAAAATGGGTTTGTTGTATGTTATGAATCAAGGAAGTTGAAGGAGCATGAAAGGAATTATGCCACTCATGATTTGGAGTTGGAAACCATAGTGCATGCCTTGAAAAAGTGGAGACACTACCTCATGGGAAAAATATTTGAGTCGAGGATAGACCATAATGGTCTTAAATATTTATTTGATCAACCAACTCTAAATTCTAGGCAGAGCAGGTGGTTGGAGCTTCTCAGTGAGTATGGATTTGATATAAATCATATCAAAGGGAAAGAGAACAAGGTGGTTGATGCACTCAGCAAAAGAGCACATGAATTGCATGCTACAACTATTATCATGTACCAATCATATCCAAAAGACAAAATCTTGGAGGTTGCAAAATCAGATCTGCATTATATGGATTTGGTAAAAAAATTATATGAAGGTAATTTGCAACAGAAAATTAAGGGCTACAAGCTCGGAAATGATGAAATTCTCAGATACAGAAGCATAATTTATGTACCAAATTCTCAGTAATTGAAAATTCTGATATTGAGGGAAATGCATAATGTACCTTATGCAGGACACCCAGTGTATCATAGAACAATTGCAGCTATCAAGATCCAATATCATTGGCCAGGCATGAAGAAAGAAATTGTTGAGTACATTGCCAAATGTTTGGAGTGTCAAAAGGTTAAGGATGAGCATAAACACCTAGCTGGTTTGTTGCAACCATTACCCATCTCTAAGTGGAAATGGGAAGTGGTGACAATGGAATTCATCACTAAACTGCCCAGAACAAACAAGCAACGTGATTCCATCATGGTAGTGGTGTACAAGCTTACCAAAGTTGCCTATTTCATTCCAGTGAAGCTTACTCACAAGGAAACTAATGTTGTTGATATTTATATGAGGGAAATTGCTAAATTGCATGGTATACCCAAGAAAATTGTCTTTGACAGAGACCCAAAGTTTACCTCAAAGTTATGGAAAGGATTATTCAAAGGATTTGGAACAAATTTGAATTGTAGCACAACTTATCATCCAGAATCTGATAGGAAAATAGAAAGGGTGAATCAAGTGATTGAGGATATGTTGAGGATGTATGTGATGGATAAATCATCAAAATGGGAAGACTATATACACTTGGTAGAGTTTTCTTACAACAATGGGTACCAAGCATCTCTGAATATGAGCCCATTTGAGGCACTTTATGGCAGAAAATGCAACACACCTGTAAGCTAGGACAACCCAACATATAGAGTAGTGGTTCGGCCATAATTGCTAAGGGAAATGGAAGAGCATATGTCAAAAATAAAGAGGGATTTAAAGGATGCTCAAGACAGGAAGAAAAGATATGTTGATAAGTGAAGAACTCATAGGGAATTTCAAGTGGGTGATCATGTATTCCTGAAAGTGAAGACCAACAAAAGTTCCCTGAAGTTGGGGAATTGTTCTAAGTTGGCAGCTCATTATTGTGGGTCATTTGAAATACTAGAGAGGATTATTCATGTAGCTTGTTGAGGAAAAGGTATGAAACACCTTACTCAATCATTTTCATATCTTTCCTTGCTAGGAAAATATAGTTGGGAATGTCACCCGAGGTTTATAGCCTCAAAACATTCACTCAATC
The DNA here is from genome assembly GCA_009831015.1 of Picea engelmannii. NCBI lineage: Eukaryota > Viridiplantae > Streptophyta > Pinopsida > Pinales > Pinaceae > Picea > Picea engelmannii. Next base: position 226,281 of record ML797093.1, read on the forward strand.
CAAAAGTATTAATTACAAGGATTAAGGATGATTTTATGATTTGTAAATGTTGCAATGTAAAGATAAAATTTATACAAGGCTACAAGAATGTATACAACTTTTACAATAAAGTAAACATGGAGACCAAAAGCAAAAAGAGGGACCAACTCATGAAGACACATGTATGAGACATAACAACAATTTGATTTGTTTCATTCTGAGATACAAAAAGTTTATTTCCCTTTACAAACCCCTGTGAGGGTATGGATCAAAGTCATATTTAGAGGTCTACAATGGGCACCATACAAAAAGACTCTGACAATAAAACAAAACTGAAATTAATGATCTGGATCAACTTGCCACAAAAATGTTGCCATTTGACTCTGCAAGATATCATTTATTAGCCATGAAAATTAATTCACAAACATACAAGAATACACATACTATCAAGGATGAATCAACACCTATAAAACAAGCGGTTGGAAAGTATGATTCAGTTTTGAACCTTGTTGCCTTCAATAAGACCTTGTTGTCAACAAAAGGATTAGGCTTTCAAGTAAACTCATAAATGAATGAAAACTGAAACTATCTCATTTAACTAAAGAGAAAACCTTAATGTTGTCTTTCTCCTTCTATTCTCCCCTTGTCTCCTCTTCTCATTGAACCTTTATTCTTTCTCAATAAGTTGAGGTAGTTCACCTACTTTCTTTAGTTAAGTCAAATTAACTTAACTAATTATTTTAGGGAGAAATAACTGATAATAATATATAAATAAGGGTTTAGTTAATAATTACTAAATAGGTAGGACCCCTTGTGACTCCCATCATTTTTTTTCCAAAGATCAATTATAGGATACATTTTTTTTCATTTGGATCATATAACACCCTTGTAGCTCCCCTTGATATTATTCAAATCGAATATTTAAATATCAACAAAATTTAAGGACATATCCCCAAAAAACAATATATCCATTTTATCCACAAAAATATCCAAAATAAAGCTTGTTGTCCCCAAATGTTGAAAATTATCAAATATTGTCTTCATTACTGAAAATCATAAAAAAAACTTTAAAATCCATATTTGCTACTTTGCGAGGCATATTTCCTCTTCTCATTGTTGTCTCCAATTGACTTTCCTTTAGTGGCCCTTGGTTGGTTAGACTCTTCGGGTTGTATTTCGTTGATCACATGAGAGAAGTCATATTTTAGGTGGAGGCATGAAGACACAGACTTAGAGGATTCTGTGGAAGGACTGGAGGGGGAAGCCATTGCTTTTCTTTTGTCTTGCACAGGTTGTGGGATATCAATTTTTAATCTTTTTCTAGTGTGTGAGGATTGTACTAGAAAAATAAGAGGATCAATTTGAACATTGGGATTAATTGGTGGTGGTAAAGGGAATGGCACAATGGGCCAACAACGGTGTTGAGAGACAGGCTGGTGGAATTTTTTTTGCCAACTATCATTAGTGGGGGCTTCGGGCTGTAATGATACATGTGGAGGAACGAGAATGCCAGGAAAATTCTGAGGAGGCTGAAATGGGGGTCTGTCAGGTTGGGGATGAAAGATACCATGGCCAATCAAATTAAAAAACCCAGCTTGAAACAATTGGTTCAACTCTTGTGGATCAACATCAAAATGAATAGAAAATCGAGGCCTTCTATGGCCTCGCTGCTAATTACCTCTACCTCTGTTATTTTGACCATTACTACTCCTACTGAAAAAACTCATCCTATAGCAATATTTAACCAGTTATGAAAAGTTCTTAATAACCCATACATGAAACTCTACTTTAAATAAATCAAGAGTTGGCTCTATTATTTACTACATGACGCATGCAATCCATCCATAAAGAAACATTTATTAATTTCCAGACGAACAAGGAATTGATAAGGTCATTTGGAGTATGGAGGGCTTGTCTTAGCGTAAAATGATATAATGTAAGGGAAATATTCACGAATATTGTTCAAGCAACTAATAAAACAATCAAATTTTGTATACAACTAGCTCCCAAAATATCAATCATCAATCATTTCTTTCCTTTTTTCACGGACTTTTCCTTCTTTTTTTTTTAAATGAGTAACAACAGAACAGGGAGTGAGAAATGTAATTGCGATAATGAGAGGAGTGTATCTTGATTAAACTGGTATAATGAAAGGGAACCCCATGGATATTGTTTTATCATGTATCAAACAATGCCATTTTCAACCTCAAAATTTAAATGTCTTCACTGTTTCAAAATTGAAATTCAACACTATGTTTACAAAATTCCAGAGATGGGATTTTACTTCTAGGGTGTTCATTTTCATCTAGAAGTTGCAATGCACAATGATCATTTCAAAATCCTTTGCTCAATAAACATTCAACAATAATAACATAACTTGTGTGCAACAGGTTTGAGGAGGCACAACGCCACAATAATCAAAATAAATACAACCCACAGTCGAGGAATGGATAGACTATGATTCCTGATATCAACACAAGTGCATTAAAATCACTACAGGTTTCCATGAAGTGGCCACAAAAGAAATCCCTTCATATACCATAATTCAAAATTGAAACTTCAATTAACAACGTTCCTAGAATCCTTTTCATTCTGGATCACAAAACTCATTCAACGCATATATAATTTACTCCCAAAGGTATTCCTTTCATACAAAATCGAACACACAATAGGTCATATCCATTAAACCATGTTTTTCAATGTTGTCATTACCCTAATATTCCCACAGGACAGACTGTATTATCAGACGAATGAGTAAGGTTAACATACTACCCACTTTTACACAACAAATATTCAAATAAACCCATGACTACAAATGAACACGAACTATGCCTTCATCAAATTCTGGGTTGGCCATCTCCACCATAATTCCCAATGCATAGGGTTCCATATGCAACAATGGACAGCAAGGTGGTAGACGAAAGGGGGTTAACAAACTGAGGGTTTAAGCAGAAGGAGCATGGAAAGTTTAATTCTTCACAAAATTCCACATTAATACTCACAGAGTAGTGAACAAGGCATGGGCACAATAGCCATGAAAACCACAACTTAAAAGACAGGAAGAGTTCCCAAATAAATCACAGGTAAGAAGCAGGGATAGCTACTTCGAATAGGGAAGAAACCCAGAACAAGGAACAGAGGCAAGGCAGGCTTGGGAGTTTCCCAATGATATTATTTTCCACAACAAAAATGCGAACAACCATACACAACAAAAGACATCACTCTTCTTTTCAATGCCATGATTAAAATACAACCACCATAGGAAACCAAAACCTTGCAAATGGCCAATACACAATCCAACTTCATTCATATAACAGCTTTGGAAATGCACATACTGTGAGCAAACAAGAGCCAATTGTTGACTTAAAGAGTAGAGTGAATGTTCATGGATGGAAAAGCAAGAAAATCCCATACCTGTGTAAAATTTTCTAAGGAGAAACGACCAGCTTGTATACCTTCTCCACAACCGAGCAAAGTGGAGCAACAACAACCAACAAGAGCAAATGAAAAATTACTAGGGTGGCGAGCTCGAGGTGAATTAGAGTGACATGCATTTACTGCACGTCGCTTCTACATTCACATTTTCATTCGTGTCAGTACAAGCAGACCCACTATTCAACTCATCAACCATTAACATTCAAATCAACTTAATGCAGGCCGATTATACCATAGTTTTCCAATATGCCAATTTTTCAAATGCGCCAACCCTTGCCATTATCCCTATTTCACATATAACAATACTTTTCTAGGGACGCCAAATCATGACCAAACTTACAATTAAACCAATGCGCGCAACACTTGTTTAAAAACTCCAATGTGATATAACTCAAATACTTGCTAGGGATATTGTGTTCTAACATTACTTCCAATTCAAACAATGTGTGTACCCTTGTAGCATGAAGCCACCACATCACACATATAAATTAAGCATGGAGTTTAGGTCCTTCCTCAAAGTAAATGTAACATAATAATACTTGCGAGTGTTATATAAAAAAAACACCAAAATCATATCGCCCCTAACAACATATTTGATTAATCATTCCGACGGATTTTTTAAATGCAAATAAATTGTAGGGATCATCGCAACCAACTCATAAGCATGTAAAGCATAACTATTGTTTCTTCATCATAGTCACACAAGTTACACCAGGGGTCCCACCTATTAGTATATTATTAAATATAGTTAAATAATAAGTCATAAGGCATTTGCAACCATTTGCAAGCAGGTACCCTATATTGCGCTTTTGGGATTCAACATAGCTTATATGTTTGCATTACCTACATCAATGTCTATTCATAATGTATTCCATGTATCATTTCTCAAGAAGTATATACCTGATGCTAATCATGTTATTGATTTGAATGTGATTAAGGTGGAGTAATAAGGCGTTTTTCAAGTGTATTCGGTGTGCATACTGGACCGAAAGATCAAACATCGCTGGAATTGAGCCATAGAGATAGTAAAGTTCCAATGGACTTGGTACGGTCACGAGGATGCAACTTGGGAGCATGAAGATGCTATGCAGGCATAATACCCGCATATTTTTGAAGATTTTGAAAATATTGATGGTAATATGTAAATAAGATGCACTAAGGATAGTGCATAAACAAGGGGAGGGGATTTTAATACCTCAAGACCGAGCCCCTGCAGTTGAACTGTAAACATGTTTTATAGGTTGGTGAGCCAAGTGATTATAAGCTAGGAGGATTATGTGATGATTAAGATGGAGATCCTATATGTTAAAGGTCAGTGAGCCTAATTTTGTATATGTAAAAAATCATATCATTAATATAATACATTGTTGTGTGTAGACCAACCACGATAAAAGAGTATGGGGAACTAAGCTCCACTAGGAAGGGAAAGGGAGGGCTAGGAGACTAGGAAAAAGGGGCTAAGCTAGAGGGCTTATCTCCAAGGGAATATTATATTATTATTTTCCAAAGACTATGGTGAGGATAATTATTGTGTCCTAAGTTTCATGGAAGAGTGAATGAATCACAATTGGAGAGAAACGAGCTCCAGGAGAGCCATGTATTAATCATGGCACATGCAAATATATGTGGGGAAAATAGTATGTTTTCTCATCTTTCCCCATTCACCAACGCATTGAGGCACTCAACCAATTTTCACACAGTCAACCATTTCCTTCATGAGTTGACCTCTGCATCATACGCACACCTCTGGAATGTTCACGCACACCTTCAACAATGATCTTGTACCCTTTTTCCTGTTAATCACAATGTACTTGTACCTTTCCTGAACTCGTACTGTGCCTTACTTGAATGTTGTTGTTTCCAACGTAGTTCCTTGTCTGAGCACAATTGTTGCCATTATCTGTTCCGAACCCGTTTTCTATTGTTGCCTTCACCTGAGATTGTTTCTAGTTGACTAGAGAGTTGGTTTGATGAGGCAGGTTGTCAGGCCCGTGGGATTAAAGAAGCAGGTTGTCAGGCCTATGAGCAACTCTCTCGAGGTGAGAGAGTTTTCTGGGAAAGTGATTTCCTAAGGGAGCCCAACTGCAACTATAGCGATATGATAATTCATGTCCTGCCTGTTGTTGAAGCCCTGGAAGGGAAGTGGGGAAACCAAAGGACTATTGAGCAGAGAAGGGGCACACTTGGGGTGGGACATGCATGTGGGGAATGAGAGGTTGTAGGCTTTTAGTGTGATTTGGATCCTAGAATGAAATCCTTCCAATTGACTGTGCAACTTCCTGTTGTATGATTTGTCTCGGCCTTGCCTAGGAATCCCTTTACCCGGGTGGAGTTTATTTCCAGCTCAAGGGTGACCCATTGCTCAGAGTGATGAGAAACTTGGTCTAAGGCTGGGAGGATCATAGAAGTTCTGCATGTAGTTGGTGGTCTTCTATAAAAAGATAAGTATCATTTATGTGTTCAATTGCATGATGTGTATTTGTACATGTTGTTATAATTATGAGTATTGCGTGTGTATGTTGTATGTATAGGCTTACTATTATTTCCGCATGAATCTATGTTTTAGCAGAATGTATTTGTCTGTTTTAAGTATATATATATATATATATATATATATATGAAGTTACGCAAAGAGTTTATGTGTGGCATAAACTAGCAAGTCTATGGTTGGGTATGTTACAATTTGGGTTATCAGAAACAAGAGAAGTAGTAAAGGTGGCATGCCCCTGACCTGGGAAGCCCTAAGTGTGTTATAGGAGTAAAAAAAGAATTTCTACCCGATGGCATGTCTTGAGATCCAAAAACTCTAGGTGAGGCTGAATATTTTAACTCCCTCAAACCTTTTAACACCATATTCTACTTCTAGATTTTTTGAAAGGGGAGAAAATGGGATGACACCCTACAACACTTAGCCTGTAGATGGCCCACCTAATGACACCCAAAACACCTGAATGGCACACACAAGTAATCTGTTTTTTGCACCCACTTGAATTCTCCCCACACCAACTCATTTTCATCCATCAACCCTTCTTTCAAGTCGAATTGAATTTGCACCCATGCCCAACGTCTGTCCACCTTCTCCACCCATATTGGATCACAACTAAGGCATTTCCCTATATTGTTTCCAATGGAAATAAATATCATCTCATTCCAAAAAAGAAGAGGGAGGTTTGGCATAATTTCCCATATTTTTTTCGGGGTTTGATATTCGCAAGTTGGGTCGAAAGAAATCGCCCATTTTTTCAGGATAAGTCTTGATGACGAACCCCACCCCCACACTCTTTTAAAAACATATTAGAGGTTTTTTCTGCATTTAAAAAAAAAACTAATCCAACCCCTTTCTAAAGTGTTATATTTTGGATAGTATCCCAAAATACTTACCCAATTATTAGCTAACCATCCTTTAGGCTCCGCAGGAGAGACAATCTTTCCACTGAAATGACCCACTACAATTTGCCCAAGCAGATCGAGGATGGCCCCAATATCCACATCATCTCCTACCACCATTTTCCTATGTTCTTTTTTGGCATTCCAATAATTAGGTTTTTAATCCCTCGACACCTCTGCATGCACTTCCAAAGCACTTGACTACAACTAAGAGCCTCCACCTCTGCATGCAACCCTCGACGATTCATATGAGGCATGCAAGGGTGGCAGAGATTTTGAACTCTTTTTTTTTTGGAGCTACACCATTTGAAACCTTATTAGGGATTCCTAGGAATAATTTCTTATTACTTCCCCCAACCACTCAAGTTGAATGATATTTGGACCTCGAGAAAACTACCTCATGAGATTTTACGCCAACAAATCCAAACACTCCAGGTTGACCGCCCTCTTTAAGCATCGAGACCGTATGAAAGCTTCATCTAATGGGAAGGAATTTTTGAGATCCTTCTCATCCTTAGTGAAGACTAGATCTATGTCATCCATAAGCTGTAGACTAGACCGATCCTTCTTAGATCCTACACCTGTCAGAAAATATGACATACTTGGATACCTACCGACTCCACCCCTTGAATAGACCATGGTTTTCCTAGTTAGTGAGGAAAAATCCTCCACGTACCTTCATTCGATGAGAATGTTGCCAACTATACATTTAGCATGGTCCCCCAATAATCCACATAGATTCCAAATGCAATTAAAATTTGGATTCAACTAAAAACGCCGCCCATTTGGTCCTATGTACTAGCTAGGGTTTCATTGTTTCATTATCTTATTATTTTCAACAACTTAATTTTAATGTTAATTTTTATTATAGGACTTAGGGGTTAGTGGTCAATGTTTAAAGTTTAGAGGTCAAGGTTCAAGAGTTAGGGATGCTCAAATTATAAAAATTCCCTTAAGGTTAGATACATAGGCTAGTTATGTGAGTGAATCGGTGAAGTTGGTTGGGTGCATTTCTCAAGAAGGTTTTTTAATTATCTGCATGGGTGTGTGAGTAGGTGCATAACTTAGATGCATCACTCGTGTATGTTGTGTGTCTCTTATTTGTGTCTTTTATATACATGGTTTAGGTAAATGGGTTAGCTATGTAGGTTATATGTTAGAGCTAGTTGCATGAGTTAGATGTGTGATTAGGTGCATATATTATGTTCATCTCTCATGTTAGGTGTATTGATTATGTGTGTGGGTGCATGGGATTTTAGGTGTGTGGGTAGGTGCATAATTTAGGAGTGTTACTTATGTGCATGAATATGTTTGTTATATAGATGAGTTAAGTGCATGTTGTAGGTTAGATTTGTGGCTTATGTGCTTGGGTGCTTGGGTTAGCTGTGTGGATAGGTGATTGAGTTAGGTGCATCTATTAGATGTGTGAGTGTGTCACTTAGGTGTATGGGCTAGGTGCATGGGATAATTATATGGGATGAATGTGTAGGTTGTTAGGTGCAATATAGGTTAGGTCCATTATTGATGTTAGGGGTTTTTCTTTTGTGTGTAGATGTATGAATAGGTCCATTGTTTATAATGTGTGTCACTTATGTGCATGAGTTAATCACTTATATACATGGGTAATTTGCATGTGTTAATGATGTGGTTTGCATACAATAATTATTCACATGAGTTATGTTTTCTTAGTTGCATAACTTATATTAAGTGTGTTTCTTATATGCATGGGTGTGTGAGATTTTATGTGTGTGGGTAAGTGCATAAGTTAGGTGTTCCATACATGTTATGTAGTGTATTTCTTATATGTGTTAGTGTGTTGATTATATACATGGGCCAGGTGCATGTGTTAACGATGTGGTTTACATACAATAATTATTCACATGGGTTATGTTTGCTTAGTTGCATCACTTATATTAAGTGTGTTTCTTATATGCATGGGTGTGAGAGATTTTATGTGTGTGGGTAGGTGCATAAGTTGGGTGTTCCATACATGTTATGTATTGTATTTCTTATGTGTGTTAGTGTGTTGCTTATATATGTGGGTTAAATGCATGGGGTAGTAATTTGGGTTACATGTGTGTGTTAGGTGCATGTGATAGATGTGCAGGAATGTGCATAGGTTAAATGTGTCACTTATGTTAGGCCTATTATGGCATATGTGCTTGGTGTGTAAGTGGATGACTAAGCTAGACACATTTTTTTATATGCATGAGTGTGTCACTTATGTGTGTTTCTTAAGTACATGGGTTATCTATATGGATTCTATGTGTGGGAATTGGGTGCATGGGTAGGTGCATCAATTATGTTGTATTACGTACGTGTGTGTTTCATGTGTTACTTATGGTTCTCTTATATCCATGGGTAGGGACATGAATTTCTCATGTTAAGTGTGATGTTACTTATGTGTGTGGGTATGTGGGTTATGTGCATGGGTAGATGCATATGTTAAGTGTGTGTTTTATGTATCATTAGTGGAAAAGTGTATTTGGATATTAAAAAAATACCAAAAATCAGATATATGATATTGGTATATATGTTAGTGTATATACCGACATATATACCGGTATAATATGTCAATATATATCTCGACATATGTATTGGTATATATGTTGATATATACATTGACATATATATTGATACATGTGTTGATATATGTGTGTGGGTGGGTGGGTGGGTGGGTGGGTATATACTGATATATATGCTAGTATATTTTGAGCACACACTTATACTGGGGGGTGAATCAATATAAGACAATTTTTTTAATTTTTCAAACATTCATCAACCATAAATCACATTACAGAGCATGGAACACAATATTTATGTGACAACCCTTTCAGGAGAAAACCAAAAAAATTCTCTTTATAATTCTTTGTAGGAACCAACCTACTAAAGACACCAATCCCCACTGGTACAAATCCTGGTAGGCACCAACCCACTCTTACATATCTTCGTAGACACCAATCTACTGGAGATACCAATCCCCACCGCTAAGAACCAACTTAGCAAGAGCCACCATTCTCTTACAAATATTCATAGACACCAAATTTCTACTGGAGAAACCAATCTCCATCGCTAAGCACCAACTTAGCAAGATACACCAATATATTATAGATCATTGTAGACACCAATCCCCACCGCTAAGCACCAACTTAGCAAGAGACACCAATCTCTTTGTGTGAGATACACCAACCTTCACCAAGTTTGCTTGTTACTTTTTCCTTCACCATATTTACTCATTGTTTTTGCCTTCACCGGGTCTATTCACTACTTCTACCTTTACCATGTCTGACCAAAATTTGAATTTCTAAATAATAACTTTCTCAAACCTTGTTATTTTGGGCCTCCTCCCAAGAATGAACTTGTACAACATGCCAAGTATCCAATTTTGAAAATATGATTATGAAATTGTTACCTAAGATAATTTTGTATGTCTCCTATGTTCTATGAAATTTTCATAGTCTGAAGAGTCCTAGAAAATAAGTTATAGTGAAAATGCCAAGCTGGCCTATTTGAAATGGATTTCAGGAAACCTAACTTCCACAGGGAATATTTTTTAAAGTATAATGAACCAACATCTGAAATTTGTACCACGTGTACACCAAGATACTTCCTCTTTCTCTGCAAATTTTCAAGGTCTGAAACATACTGGAAAATAATTTATAGCGAAAGTGCTAAGATGACATGTTTGAAACTAATTTCAAGAGCATTCAAGAACCCTAACTTTCACAAGGCATATCTATGAAAGTATAGCAAACCAACATCTGAAATTTGTAACACATATACACCAAAATCTCTTCTCTATCTCTGTAAAATTTCAAGGTATAAAACACCCCAAAATCTATGTTATAGCGAAAGTGCCAATATGACTTGTTTGAAACTGATTTCAGGAGCATTCAAACACCCTAACTTCCATAAGGAATATCTCTGAAAGTATAGTGAACTAGCATCTTAAATTTGTACCACATGCACACAAGTATATATCCTCCATATCTTCCAAATTTCAAGGTCTAAAACATCCTAAAAAAGGTTATCACAAAAATGTCAAGCTCACATGAAACTGAGTTCACAATTCAATCTTTGCTAATACATTTTTCACACACTAAGTTGCTCTCAATGCTTTCTCTTTTTATTTTTTTTATTTTCTTTTCGTAACCCTTCATGAAGGGACACGTCCCTTAATTAAATAATTAATTCCCAATACTATGGGAAAATGCCCCAAACCTATGGGTTTGAAGTCCTCATTTCACTTTTTATTTTTTCACTTGCACCCCTTTTTAATATATTTGTAAACCTATGTATATAAGTTAATCTTGAAAATGTTGTGTGTATTGTAATGTCATAATATGACATCGATGACATGAATGAAAATAATTCCAACAATATATATATATATATATATATATATATATA
>ML797093.1:237541-248274 GCA_009831015.1 Picea engelmannii
TATACCGACATGTATAACGGTTGGTATATATACCGACATATATATTATTAAAATAATGTTGATGTGCCTGTTTAACCATAGACAATGCTACACCATTGTCACCCAACCATAGGCATAAATCCGCCCCCGAGCACCGTAACCTTTGACAGAAACAATGAATCCAGGAAGCCACACCATAACCAACAAATAACCAAGAGAGCACACCTTCTCCAAGGGTAGTGCACAAGAGAAAGTTCCAGATAGACTGAAAAAGATAAAACTATGCAACTGCAACTATTGTTGCTCCTCCTCCAAACTTGTGCACTATTTCTGAGTGACTGAGAGTGTGTGAGTGAGTGAACAAATGATCCAAGACATCCTCTATTTATAGTGGTTATGTCACCTGTCTGGGCCGACTTGTCTTCTAGGAGGATAATATCTTAATATTATATATTATGTTGAGTCGACATGTCTTCTAGGGTTTTCACACATCTGTTTAGGGTTTCTATTTCTTCCAGAATATTCTATTCTAGTCAAAGGTTACATATGGAGGTTAAAAACCTCCCGGAGCTACCATAATATCAACACTCCCTCTTATCTAGGGAGGTATTAATGGTCTCAAACACATTCATCCATCTTCACATGGTATGGGCAAGACTCAGATAGTCTTGTAGACCATTCTATAGGTAGCATCATCACGTCACACATGGATACACCCATGTGGACCTATCAATCTCATATAGGGTCCACAACCCACTAGAGAACACTAAAGCTACACCTCGTAGTGTGTGTCACCATCATCGTCATGGGATACACCTGCAGGACATGCTCACCCATGGCTACACCCATGTCATGAGTATCATCATTACTATCAGTAACATCTGGTATAAATATGGCATCAAAACATATCATCAAAATATCCATGAGCCTCATTTAGCTATATTGATGATCCATCTCTACCACCATGTGTCTAGCACTGATCTGGATTATTTTCGGCACGAAATGAGATCGGAGATATAATAAATAAATGCACAGAGATATCACAGATATTCAATAATTTAACAGAAATGTATCGGAGATGCAACCATAAACATAGATATACAGTAATACATGATTTCTATTAATGAAAGAAATGTACAGAGATTGTAAAAATACAGAGTGGAAGACTCGCTAGAATGGTGGCATCTTATCTCTGAGAAGAGATGTGACGGCTACTCGCATTCGCAAGAAGATGGTTACAATGAGGCTCTGAAGGCCCTTTTACAATAAATGGGAATTCCAAAAGTCCTAGACATCCAAAAACCTAACCCTAGGAGATGAAGCGTCAAAATTCATGTGGGCCCTGTTTGGGTAAGTTAGTACATCAACTTTCCGGGGTCGTAACTTTTGCATACAATCTCTGTTTTAGGCGTATGATAGCTCGTTGGAAACGTATCGTCAAGGAGATTCATTTTGGGGGCTCAATAATTCATTTGGCTATCATTGAGAACCTCAATATATAAAAACCTTCATTTAGGCCCTCAAAATGGCCCCGGAAGTTAAAACCTACTAAAAATAGTAAATTGCCAAAATTGCCAGAAAACTATTTTGAGTCAGTCGGAAAAGGTGGGTGGCCACCGATATCCACCTGGATCAAGCACCTTGGTCATTCTTGTCCCATGACAAGAATCATGACCTCATCGGAGCCACATTCACCTCATAGATGATCCTCTCATGGGATTACTCTGTGAATGCATTTATCTCAATTCTATCAGACACGTGTGTCTAACACCTAAAGTAATTCTTGTCCCATGACAAGAATTATGACCACATCGGAGAAACAAACAACTCATGGTGATCCTCTCATAGGATCACTCTGTGAATGCATTTATCTCGATTCTATCGGACATGTGGAATTTTGTTAATGTTTAAGCCATTATTATAGTTCTTTGCATTTCAATAGATAACAATAGAAAAAGATAGAATCACTGATAAATACATAATCACAAGAGACACATCATTTATCCTGGGAAACCCTCATGGGGAAGAAAACCCAACAAAAATTCCTTATTATAGATAGCCAATACAATGCCAAGAGATAACTCAAACAAATACATAAAGTCCTCTCCCAAAGATGCACCTCTCTCTCTCTCTCTCTCTCTCTCTCTCTCTCTCTCTCTCTCTGCAGCTCTGAAACTTGTCTCTCAATGAACAAGTGAGTGTGTGTATAAGTGAGGCGCTAGACTCCTTATTTATACAAATCTAGCACGTGTGGAAGTGTCTTTTCACTGGCAGGTCCAACTTATTCTTCTGGGTGGTTATAATCACCTTTATTATATTTTGGGGCCTTTTTTATATATTCTGGGGCCAACTTCTTCTTTTGCCTATTACAATTACATTATGACCAATCCGCAAAAGGGGATTTGGTCCTTTATAATAGCTGACATGATCAATCCACAATGGGGATTGATCCAATGAATAATATATTAATAACAATTAGAATACACTTTGCACTTACATTATTTTAACACTCCCCCTTAACAAGAAGGGTATTCTTCAACATCATCAGGCGAGAGAGAGGCCTTTATTAACAACAACATCAGGAGGACAACATCATCAATATCATCTTGGAACACTGACTGGCGTATCTATAAATCATTGGAAGTTTTCTTCATCGACAACATCGTCATTCTCAAAGGAATGCAATCATCATCTGCATCAATATGGATTAGTATAACACTAATACATCATCTTCACAGCACGAGGTTGGCTCATCATCATAATATTGGATTGGCTTTACGTCACAGCTGTCAAGTTGGAAGCACAGTACTTGTCTTTCTTTACGTCACAACGATCAAGCTAGAAGTAAGATACTAGACTGGATTTACATCACAGTTATCAAGTTGGAATCACAGTACTGGTCTCATCTCATCATCTTGCTTTACGTCACAGCAATAAAGCTGGAAGCAAGATACTAGACTGGCTTTATGTCATAACTATCAAGCCGGAATCACAGTACTAGTCTCATCTCATCGTTTTGTTTTACATTAAAGAAATCAAGCTGGAAGCAAGATACTAGACTGGATTTATGTCACATCTATCAAGCCGGAAGCACAGTACTAGTCTCATCTCATCGTCTTACTTTACGTCACAACAATCAATTTGGAAGCAAGATACTAGACTAGCTTTACATCACACCTATCAAGCTAGAAGCACAGTACTAGTCTCATCTTATCATCTTGCTTTACATCATAGCACTCAATATGGAAGCAAGATACTAGACTCAAATCAATGTCTTGTTTTACGTCACAGCACTCAATTTGGAAGCAAGATACTAAACTGGATTTATGTCATAGCTATCAAGTTGGAAGCACAGTACTAGTCTCATCACAACGTATTTCTTTATGTCACAACACTCAAGATGGAAGCAAGATACTAGATTGGCTTTACGTCACATTTATCAAGATGGAAGCACAGTACTAGTCATATCACAACAACTACTCCCCCTTTCGAGGAAGGCCCTTTCGGACTATACCAAGCTTATCTCGAAAGTGTTCAAACTTTACATGAGATAGAGGCTTGGTCAACACATCGGCAACCTATTCATCCATGCTAACATATTGGAGTTTTATGGCTCCTCTCTGCACCATGTCATGGATGTAATGATAACGAATCTCTTTATGCTTCGACCTGTCATGGAATACATGATTCTATTTCATCTTTATGCAGCTCTGGTTGTCACAGAGGATCATGGTTGCTTCCATCTCTAGGTCAAATAGACCGGTCAGCAACTTTCGAAACCATATAGCTTCACAGCTGGAAGATACACAACAATGTATTTTGTTTCCATTATGCTGAAAGCAATGTTGGATTGCTTCCTACTCTTCCACGAGATCATGGCTAATCCCAAATTGAAACAACATCCTGAAGTGATTTTCCTGTCAGAAACACTTTCTGCCCAATCTGAATCAGTGTACCCTCTCAATGTGAAATCATGATCTCCATCATAACTCAGACCACAATCTAATGTACCCTTAAGGTACCTCATCACATGTTTTGCAGCCACTGGGTGAACATGTATGGGTTCTACCAGAAACTGACTCAAGGTGTTCATGGAAAAACAAATATATGGTTGGGTGTTCGTCAGGTACATCAACGATCCAATGATCTGTCTATATAGTGTGGCATCAATCAATTCTGATGAAGTGTCGACCAGCAACTTCAGCTTCGCTTCCATGGATGTATTCATGGACTTTCACTCTAACATGTCGAATCTTTTCAAGATTTTGACTGCATACTTCCCTTGGTTAAGGAAGATCCTCTCTGGACTCTGCCATACCTCAAGAACTAAGAAATAATGCATTAGACCAAGGTCTTTCATTCTCAAATTCTGAGGCGAGTCTCTTCTTACATTCGGTGATGATCTTTTCTTCTCTAGTTAAGAATAAGTCATCCACATACAACAATAATATCACTGGCTCATCGTTCATAACCTTGAAGTAGAGGTTAGAATCTGCTTTATTATTGGTAAATCCCAAGCTCGTCAGGAAACTGTCTATCCATCCATACCAAGCTCTAGGAATTTGCATCAATCCATACAAGGCTTTCTTCAACTTGAAGACATGAGACTTCTTGTCTTCAACTTCAAATCCTTGAGGTTTCTCTATATACACTTCCTCTTTGATGACACCATTTAGGAAAGTTGTCTTTACGTCCATTTGGTGCAACTTCCACTTCATCTCAGCTGCAAGGGCTATGATGGTTCTAATCAAAGTGTATCTGGCTATAGGAGCGAATGTCTCTTCATAGTCAATGCCTTCCTTTTGAGAAAATCCACGAGCAACAAATCTTGCTTTATACTTCTCAATACTTCCATTGGCAGCATGTTTTATTTTGAAGATCCATTTGGAAGATACCACGTCCTTACTCTTCGGTCTGGGAACTATTTCCCATACATCATTCTTTATTATGGATTGGTATTCCTCTGTCGTGGCATCTGCCCATTCTTTCTTATGAATGGCTTCTTCAAAGCAAGTAGACTCCTTCTCTAGGAGATCACACATCAAAGCCATATAACTAGAGAATGGCTTTAGTCTCTTCACCTGTCTCGTGGTTCCTTTGGGAACACCATACTTCTCTCCATCTTGAATAAGCTCTCTTGCCCAAGAAATCTTTCTCTTATGGAAGATCGTCATTTGAGGAGGTTCTTGAAATTCTACTATGTCATGATCTTCTATAATTTCCTCATCAGGGGAAGTTACGACTTCCCTCACTGGTTCTGCAACTCTGGGAACCTCCTTCTGCAATTCTAGGGATTACAGGCTCCTCTTCATATACTTATTCAAGATGGAATCTTCTCGATTTCTTGAGCGTTGCATATTCATCGAAGGTCACATCCCTGCTGATCTCAATGTGATGGTGACCTGGTATATAAATTTTGAAGGCCTTGGAGACCTCACAGTATCCCACAAATATTCCCTTCCTTCCTTAAGGTTTCGGCTTGTTTCTTTTCTCTTTCGAAATATGTATAAAAAATGGGCAGCCAAATTATTTGAGATGGCTTACCTCTGCCTTCTTTCCGGTGAACATCTCTTCAGGGGTATTGAACCCAAGTGCACTATGGGACAATCGATTTTGCACATATACGATTGTCATTATTTCTTCTTCCCATAAGCACATAGGAAGATCTTGATCATGGATCATAGTCTTCACAACTTCCATTATTGTTCTATTCTTTCTTTTAGCTACACCGTTTTGTTGAGGATTATAGGGAGTAGTGAGTTCCCTCTTGATACCAACATCTTTGCAGAAGTTCACAAACACTTTTGAGGTGTATTCTCCTCCATTATCTGACTTGGGTATCTTGATCTTTATTTCAAAAATATTCTCTATCAAGGCTTTTGATTCCTTGAACTTGTTGAACACTTCATCTTTAGATTTCAAAAAATACACCCAGAGTTTACGAGAATAATCATCAATAAATGATACATAGTATACATACCCACTCATGGAGGACGATGGAATTGGGCCACACACATATGAATGAATGAGTTCTAGGACTTCGTCTGCTTTGATGTCTCTCTTTAGAAAAGGGTTCTTGATGTTCTTCCTTTGTGCACATCCATTGCATACGCCTTCATGGTCAACCTTGAGTTTTGGTAAACCTGTGATCACTTTGCATATGTATGGTAGAGCTTTGTAGTTAATGTGAGATAATATTATATGCCAAAGTTCACATGGGTTTTCAATGGCGTGGGCCATGGCAGCATCTGAGTGACCATTTAGCTTATACAAGCCATTTTCTTCTTTTCCAATGATGATTGCTTCATTTATGGTTTTCCTTTAGTACGTTTCCTTCTGCAACCTTCACTATCGCTTCCTCAGGGTTATTACTTGTGACCTGGAACAAGGTCAACAAAATAGCAAGCAAGAGTAATATCCTTTTGATAATATAAAGCAATATCACGAACAATCATCACAATAGCTCCTTTAGAGCTATCACTTGTAAGTTGTCTGAAGCAAAGATTAAAGGTAAGGAATACAATACAAAAATGAGGTCAACACTCTCATAGTGTTGTGATCAAACATTCCTCCATGGAAACCTGGAACTAACACACGAGATTCTTCCTAGAGGAGGTGTTAGTTGTATCAGACAAATGATTGCGTTAAGAATTTACCTGTATATGCTCACATGCTATCAAGTATGATACTTTACAAAGACTGTTATCTCAACTATAGTCATCAACTTATCATGTGTACCTTTGAATCTTATTAACTTGATTAATCAAACTTGGATCCTTGTCCTCAGGAATGAGTGCTTTCTTTTCTTCTGAGTCTCCTTCACTCAAGATGATGAGTGATTTCTTCAACCTGTCTTCTGTACTGAGACAATACGCTATCTTGACAGAAGGTTGGGTTATAGGATAAGCTCTATGATCTCAACTTTTAATCCATCTAATACCTTGACTCAGATTTTGGTCAAAGTTTAGAATGATGGTCATAGTTACAACATGCAACACTGATCAAAATAATGTCATAACAAATAGATGCATATCAGAATAATCACACCTTGGTTGCATCATTCCTTTGAATGTGTTGGATCTTGAGATACTTCTGGATCTATGGCAAGAGATCCCTTCTCCTGCAAATACTCTTTAAAGTTTAACCATTTAAACATATGTGAGTACATACCTCTGATAGCATTTGCAGGTAGTGGCACCATCTAGCAGCAACGGTGATCATTACCAACTCTTACAAACTTCAAGGGTGATTGCAGCTGGTACTACGGCTGCAACTGCAACTGATACTGCAACTGGTTCTGAGACTGCAACTGCAACTGCAACTTAGGGTTTTATGAGGAAACCTTAATTTTTCAAACTTAAAAATTTGAAATTCTGATCCAGGGGATAGATGCGCTGAGTTGAGGCGATTAAGCTGGTGCAGTAAGATTTCTGAAAATCCAACTTTTACCCCCTCAAACTTGATTTGCATATTTCTGGACTGGTGCTTCTAGTTTTCTGGTACTTTTGGTACTCTGGTACTCTGGTTTTCTAGTACTTTGTGAAACTAGGGTTTCACTTTTTGAGAGATCTAGCCACTGAAAAGGTGCGTTGAAGGTGCCAAAATGATCCTTGAGGGAGGGAACACTTTTCTAGATGGTTTTAGGGATGAAATACCTCACCAACAAAAAGCCTTAATTTGCATGTACGATAACAGTGACGTTTTTCACTTTTCTCTTGTGAAAGATGCTCTCTTCAGCTTGGCTCTGATACCATGTTAATGTTTAAGCCATTATTATAGTCCTTTGCATTTCAATAGATAACAATAGCATAAGATAGAATCACTAAGAAATACACAATCACAAGAGACACATCATTTATCTTGGGAAACCCTCATGGGGAAGAAAGCCCAACAAAATTTCCTTATTATAGATAGCCAATACAATGCCAAGAGATAACTCAAACAAATATAGAAAGTCATTTCCCAAAGATTTGCCTCTCTCTCTCTCTCTTCTCCAATTGTAGCTCTGAAACTTGTCTCTCAATGAACAAGTGAGTGTGTGTATAAGTGAGGCACTAGCCTCCTTATTTATACAAATCTGGCGCGTGTGGAAGTGTCTTTTCACTGGTAGGGTTGACTTCTTCTTTTTCCTATTACAATTACATTATGAACAATCCGCAAAAGGGGATTTGGTCCTTTATAATAGACGACATGATCAATCCACAATGGGGATTGATCCAATGAATAATATATCAATAATAATTAGAATACACTTTGCAGTTACATTATTTTAACAAATTTCACCTCAAGTCTCCAGTCCATCGAAGACTACGTTGGGGCACATCTACTCCAGATGTATATGTTCCCTATCTCCCCTAGTATGCAGCCCAGTTCCTGTGGAGATAGAGTCATCTCGATGCTTATCGGGGCTACTCACCTACTCATGAGATTTTCAAAGGCCCGATGCAATTCGCACATAGGAGATATAGCAACAACTCGAATATTCAGTTCGTCGAATATTACATCTGGGCCTATTCCCACATGATCAAGTTCATCTGATCAATATTGGAATATAGGAACAATCTTGCAATCATCAATACTCCCCTAGAGAAACATTTGCATTCTTGCCAATCTTGTACTAGACATAGGCTTAGTGCAAATCTCAACTATCTGCTCATATGTGGATAAGTGATGGAGCCTCACTGCTCCTTCCTGCACCATGTATCTGATGAAGTCCTGCAAGATCCTTCAAAAATACACCATGTTGCATATCTTGCATCATTGGCTATGATATATGACTGAGTGCTACGTATATCTACTTCCCTTCTTGTCTAGAAATCTTGCTCGATCCCAAGTTGAAGTAGCACCCCAAGTTCTAGATTTTTCTTATACACTTCCAATCCAAAAATTGTATATCCCGACAAACATACTTCATCATCCAAGATCAATCATATTTACCTGTACAACATAGGTACCTACATGTTGTGTTCTAACCCAATAATACAGTCATGGCTCAACCATATACTAGCACAAGGTGCTCTATGCGAAGAAAATGCCTATCCCATCACACAACTTCCTTAGATGTGTCGTCATAGGTGTGGCCATGGAATTCATGTCCATCATGCTAAACCTCTCCAGTCTCCTCACTGAATATCTCATATGGTTCCAGCCATGCTTCTGATCGAGTCAAGATCCTTCATCTCAAACTCTAAAATAAACTCCCTCTATCTGATAGAATCCTTGGACCACGCTTTTGTCTGATGCATGCCCCTTTGAATTCCACAAAGTGTCACGAAAGTATGTTGGCTTCTTCTTGATCACTGACTCCCTCTCAGATTTATCTCTTATGACTTGCCCAGAACAAGAAACAAGAACAAAAAAATCTCCATGGTATCCTCTATGGAAGATATCCTTCCTGGAGTCTAGTTCAGTAACCAAGAACATCTCCTAAAGGGGATCAACCTCATCTTGTAAACAATAAGCATTTACATAAGAGAAAGAATATCTCCTAGAGAGGAGAACAACAAGTGTATCTCTAGTATTAAGGGGTTATTATAATGATCATAACTTCAATAGATCAAGATGCAGCATGAGATCATAATAATTCCATAACTAGAGACATATCAATTTTAAATAATCAAACATGGAGTCAATTTTGACAAACATTCAACCTTTGACTTTGACTAGTCAACCTTTGACTTTGACCAACCAACATCAACCTTTGACAAGTCAACATTTGACTTTGACTAAAAACTCAAACTTGACATTTTTGTTGGTTGAGGACACCAGAGGGTGCGCTAGGCTAGGGCGCACTAGAATATCCAGAAATTAGGTCCAACACTTCACTTAAGGTGCCCAAAGAGTTGGATTAGGGTTTTCTACAACTGCAAAATCAGAAACCCTAGTTGCAGCTGCAACTGGTGCCACAATGATCTTAACAAATAATTTCCACGCTACCTTCTAGTGGTTAGAATGTCATGAAAGTGGTGTGGGCCCATAACATGTTAGAATAATGTTGATGTGCTCGTTTAACCATAGACAATGCTACACCATTGTCACCCAACCATAGGCATAAAGCCACCCCCGAGCACCATAACCTTTGACAGAAAGAATGATTCCAGGAAGCCACACCATAACCAACATATAACCAAGAGAACGCACCTTCTCCAAGGGTAGCAGACAAGAGAAAGTACCAGAAAGACTGAAAAAGAGAAAATCGTGCAACTATAGTTGTTGTTGCTCCTACTCCAAACTTACGCATTGTTTTTGGGTGACTGAGAGTGTGTGAGTGAGTGAAAAAAAGAGCCAATCCATCCTCTATTTATAGTGGTTTTGTTACCTATCTGGGCTGACTTGTCTTCCTAGAGGTTAATATCTTAATATTATATATTATGCTAAGCCGACATGTCTTCTAGGGTTTTCACACATTTGTTTAGGGTTTCTCTTGCTTCCATAATATTCTATTCTAGTCAAAGGTTACATATGGAGGTTAATACCTCCCCTAGCTACCATAATATCAACATATATATACCGGTATATATTGGAATATATACATACTGGTTAGTATATATATTGGCATATATATTGGTTGGTATATATACTGACTAGTATATATATCAGTATATATGTGAGTACATATGCCGATATATATACCAATCAGTGTTGGCATATATACCGGTATATATGCTAGTATATATATCGACATATTATACTAGTATATACGTCGATATATATATATATATATATATATATATATATATATATATATATATATA
>ML797093.1:248324-274284 GCA_009831015.1 Picea engelmannii
ATATCTGCATAATATGTCGGTATATATATCGACATATATATCGGTATAATATTTCGATATATATATTGACATATATATCGATATAATATGTCGATATATATACAAACATCGATCGGTATATATATTAGCATATATAATGGTATATATATCGACATATATATTGATTGATATATATACCAACATATACACCGACCAATATGTACACCGATATATATACCGACATCATATTATGCAGATATATTATGCATGTACATATACTGACATCATATCATGCAAATATATAATGTTGGTATATATACCGACATTATATTATGCAGATATATTATTTCGGAATATATACCGACATCATATTATGTAGATATATTATGTCGGTATATGCCCCATTTTGTATCATGAATGGTTCCTTATTTGTATATAATAAAATGAGTTTCTTATTTTATTGTAGTCTTCAATGGTGTAAAATATTACGTTGTCTATTATATATATGGATGATTTACATTATTGCAATGAACATAGATGTAATTGGATGGTATTTTTTTTTCAAAGATACAATACATCAATGCGATAATTATATCCAAACACATTAATTAATATATAAACATCAATATTATTATTAAAAATATTTGATTTTTTTTATGACTAACTAAAATTTTATAAAAAAACAAGTTGCATTTGCATACTCCAAAACGTGGAAAAACTCAGATTGAAACATATTGGGGTATCCATTTGAGTGCAACAGTGTGTTTCATACATATTTAAACACCGATGCATTTAAAGGATTGTTACACATTGATGTGATATACATGTAAAAACACACTAGTGCTAATAACTGTAATCACACCCCTAGTGCTCCTAACTACAAAAACAACATTGTTCTCGATAGTGCTAATAATTGTAATAAGAGAATCAATGCTCCTAACTACAACAACAATATCATTCCCTTCTATCATATCATTATTGTTACTATTACTTCTATCATTACCGTTACGAAGACTTGACTGTGCACAATGATACCCACTGACGATTTCAAAATAAATGATATCCACTGGTGCTTTTAAAATATATAATATGCACCAATGTGCCTTACTATTTTAAGCGCACAAAAAGAAACCTCTATTAAAACCTTTGGACATCCAGAATTTTGGTTATAGTGAACATATGCTAAAACCTCTACTATCAATAGCGGATTATTTTTTTAATAATTTTGTCCAATCTTATAACACAAAAGACCTTCTCTAAGTAGTGTTTTCCTTATAGTGAATACTCTGAACAATTCCATTATGTGAGGTATTGTGAAATTGGTTGTCAATCTCTATCTAAAATTGAATGAAGAAGGTTTTGTACTTAGCAAAGGAACATGATGGAGGAAGAAACCCTATTGTTTGTGCCATATGCATTACAAAAGAATCATCCTTGAGTATTGACTCTTTTCTTTAGTTGTTTCAATGTGAAGGTAATGTATGCAAAGGGTTCATGGTCGATGGAGCTTTACAAGTAATGATAGAGAATGCAAAGTTTGAAATGGTACTAACATAGATAAAGTTCATGTCATAAAAGGGGTAAAAATCCTAGCATGATTCAAGAAGATCACTTGAAGCAAACGAACTAGGACCATGAACTACTAGCAGGTGAAGATGGTTGTACTCATAGAGTAACATTGGTGTTGATAGCCCTTTTACCCTTTCATATTTGAAGAACAAAAACCACATGAATGTGTCCATCAAAGCCACTGGAATGTTAGCAAGAAACCCCTATTTTTTTTCCTTTTGTGAAGTAGTAATATTAGTATAAACTGTGAAGTATGAAGTTTAAGAGATTTTCAACTAGAGGTAGTTTAAAATAATGAATAGTTCCTTTTAATGTTTTTTCAAAGTAAAGGAAAGAGTCATAAATTTATTATGGAGTGTGAAGAAAAGATATAAGAGATAAGTAAATATTATGAGTTAAAGAATAAAGAATGCCATAAGGTATGGATGTCCCTACAAGATTGTAATCACCAACTTCAAAAAATCAGGAATGAACTTATGTGTAAGTCTTTGCATGTTGGCTTTTAAGATACCTGGAAAAAAATAACATTGACTTGTTCCATCATTATTGGTTATGCTATTTTCAACAATGGAAGGATGGGATCAAAAGTCATTTTGATATACATGTCTAAGAAAAGATGGAAAATAGATGTCTAAGAAGATATTTTCTTATCTTAAAAGAAGATATTTTCTTGTCTAAGATATGTCTATGAAACCTATTTGATATAGATGTTTGGTTGCAAGGTTCCTACTTTATAATTAAAGGAATACTTGCAAATGGCATAGATGAAAAAGTATATTTGATATTGATGTTTGGTTGCAAGGTTATGACTCTATAATTAAAGGAATACTTGCAAAGGGCATACATGACAAAGGCTCTAACACTATAGAATCATAGTCTTAAACATTATGAGGATAAAACATAATAACATTAGGAGGATATTAACTTGTATTGGGAGAAACATTTAGCATTAACAAGTTGCAAAAAACCACTTAAAACTTGAACTAGCATTTACCACCAAAAGATAACCCTTGAGTCTGTTGATGAATGAAACTATGTGAGACATTCTCCAGCTTACAAACCTATGAGATGTGGATCATTGCAACTATGTGAGTCTTTCTCTCAGCTTACAAACCTGAGAGAAAGCCCTTAATAAGGGTATGTGGTTCTTGCCTGAGATAGAGCTAGGAACGTAGAGATGACCTCCTCCATTCAAAGAGTTGAAAAGAACTCCAGATGATTATCCATTGGGAAAGACGATGTGTTGAGTTAGATGTGTCTGTGGTTGAGCACAAGGTGAATGTGTGAAATCCCAAAGTGCTCGGTGCATCGTCATGTGAACATAAATGAAGATGATGTATTAGCCTCCTCTGAGAAGCAGAGTTGACGAGAAGACTCCAGATGATTCTCTTGTGTGAGGAAACGGGAAAGAAGATCTTTAGAGTGGACATGTATGTGGATGAGCACAGGTGAACGTGTGAAGATATGGTTCTTCTGTGTAATGCAGTGAACTAGAGATATGACATCCCTATGGATGTGCCCCTAGTGGATGAGCACTAGTGGGTGTATCATATCCTTTGCTATATATTGTTCAATATTCATACCTTCTTGTAACCCTAATTGTTATGTAAAGGGTACAGGTCAGCCCCACCTTAATGTGATTAATAATAAATGTAAAAGATAATTAATATGGTTAATAATAATTATAATAATAATTATTATTATTATTATATGACTTAGAGAGGCTAGCCCTGTTGAGCCAATAGACACTTATGTTGATAGGACAAGTCTAATATAAGTAAAGTAATATTCCCCATTGTGGAATCATATATTTCTTGTGAGTTTGGAAATTTCAGCAAGTACACTTCTCTGGGAAAAGTGTGCACCTCTCTTGGGTGCTAGAGTTATAAGATTTGAAGCACCCTCTTATGTGCTAGGGTTTATCTTGGTGGTGAATTTATTTCTCTTGAAGAATATAGAAAAGGATTTGGTTGGGTTTTCTTCCCTTCTTGAGAAGGGTTTCCCAGGATACATATTGTGTTCTTATGCATGGTGCTTCTTCTTGTGATCTTGGTTGTTGCAACATTTATGGTTATGGTTAAATGATAAAATGGAATGAACTTCATGCTTAACCTAAATTATTGAAAAATAAACATGGTATCAGAGCACAGGTCTTGAAAGAACCCATTGCACAAACATCCACCAAGTCTCATCTCACTTTTGTAGAATCGTACGACCCCTTCTAGGGTTTCCAGAAAATTCCGTACAACCCTCTTTTCAGTAGTGATTCAACCCTTAATAATTGGACGTTGGGGACACTTTTGGCATAAGAGAGTACGACCTCTTCTAGTGCATCTCCATAATCTCTCAAATAGAAATTTCAATAAATTTTGATTTTTGGCCCTAGGGTTTCTAAGGTGTCGAAATTTCCTGCAAAATATTATTTCTAGATTTCTGAAGAAACATTCTCCTGAATTAGCAAGAATATATGTTACATTATCAAAATGATTGTTGGTAGTCATAAGTCCAATGTAATCCAAGGTTGTTATTTCAACATAATCATTAGGTTTTCAAAATCCAGTCGGCAAGAAATTGAAGAAACCAATCAAATGAAGAGCAAAGGATTAGTATAAGATAGGATTGATGGAGCAAACAACTTCAGCTCCTGTAAATCAAGGCTTCTAGTCACTCTTGAAGAATATGACCTCTTGGATGTGACAACTAAAACTCTACCATCCATAGCTACAGATATAGAGAAGAAATAAGAAAAGAAGAAGATGTCAAAGCAAGAAAATTAATCATCTACTCAGTAAGAGATCACCTCTCGCCCTGTATTTCCAATCTAAAGACAACCTATGATATGTATGAAGCTTTAAAAGGAATGTTTGAAAGTGACAACACTCTCAGATCTCTTACCTTAAAGATCCAACTTCAAAGTACCAAGATGATGAAGGGCGACACAATTTCACTCTTCTTTATGAAGTTATCAGAGATTAAAGAACAGCTAGAGACCATTGGGGAAATCATGTATGATAGAGAAATTGTCTTAACCACTCTCCAGAATCTTCCAAAATCATGGGATCCTTTCATTTGGAGTATCAGTGGAAGATAATCTCTACCAACCTTTGATCGGCTATGGACAGATTGCACTCAAGAAGAACTTATACTTAGAAATAGAGGAGTGGAAGATTCCTCAGAAGAAAATCATGCTCTTGCACTTCATACAAAGAAGGGAGGAAAATTCAAAATAAATTTTAGGCAAACATTTAAAGGTGAAAAGTATTCATCCAATCCAAGTTATCAAAGAAGAGATGTTTCAAAAATTTAGTGCTTCAGATGTGACAAGTATGGACACCTTGCAAGAAATTGTCCAACCAGGAAGAAGGGAAGACAATATGCTTCCATCGTTGACATTGATCCAGATCCACCTCAAAAGAGTGAAGAGAAGAGAGAGGAGAAGTACTTCCTCTAAAAGGACATGACTACAAACTAGGTAAATCAATTGATCTCGAATTTTATAGTTGATTTCATTTTTCAAATAAATGAAGGATATTATTCCTAGTACGGGAGATCTCAAAGACTTGGACCATTATCCCTGGTACGGGAATCCAAACCATATTTAATTCGTTAATTATACAAGAACAAGAAGAAACGTTGTCCTTGAAGAGGAGATAGCCTTTCAAAGATCCATACAATCTCAAATGGAGATTGATAGTAAGACAAATACCTTCTCCCCCTTCAGCAGTTCATAGGGAGGCATACCTTATTCCAGTTCATCCAGTTGTTACAGTTGTCATATTTAGAGATATTGCAGTAGGGTGTAAAAATCCTACCTAGACTCACTCTGCAAAAAGACAAAGAAACATACAAGCCTCTTAAGGCACATCTCGAGAAAGAAAAAGATATTTTCAAGCTATCCTTCAGTCATGAACCATTTCATTGATGTTGAGCCTCCTTGTCTTAGAGAAGCAATAGGAGAACAGGTATGGAAAGATGCTATAATAGAATAATACTAGTATATATCAAAGAATGATGCATAAGATATTATTCAGGGACCAGAAGGGAAGTCTATGGTAACTTCCAAGTGGATCTATAAGATAGGGCATGCAGTTGATGGAAGTGTCGAGAAATACAAAATGATATCTATAGCCAAAGATTTCTCACAAATAGAGGGAGTTGTCTATATTGAGACACTTGATCCAGTAAACCCGATACACTTCCATCTGTACTACCATCAATGAGCTGCAAACTATATCAGATAGATAAATTCTTGATGAGTTTGGATTTCAGCAAGAGTGTTTTTTATCCAAACCTATATCATTACAGTGTTGATAACGAGAGCCTGATTTTGATAACTTATTCAGAGAGCCTTGTTGTTGGATACAAGTAATCCTTGACTTATGAATTCAAGATGAAGAATCTGAGTATGATGCACTACTTATTGGGACAAGAAGTATGACAGAGGACCAATGAGATTTTTCTGAGTCAAGGAAAATATATAGTAAAAATATTAAAGAAGTTCAGCATAACAAAATTCAAATCCATGCCCACTCCAATGGTAATGGATTTGAAGAAAATGAGTGATAAAAATTCATATGATATTGATCCACAGCTGATTGGATCACTGATGTATTTGGTTAACACCGGACCTAATTCATGCCATGCAGTGAGTGTGCTTAGTCATTTCATGAGTCAACCGAGACAAACTCACTAGACAACAACAAAACATGTATTGATATATATATGAGGAACAATTGGATATGGCCTGAGATATGCCTCTAGTGTGAGCTTGAGTTTTCAGGATATGTTGATTCAGATTAAGTAGAAAATACAATGGACCAGAAGAGCACAACTGGTTGTTTTTCTACCATGAAGTTTTCCATGGTTTCCTAATGCAACAGGAAACAAAACTCTGTGGCCTTGAGAAACACAGAGGCAAAGTATATAGCATCGAGTGTGTGAAGAAATATGGCTTCACAAGCTTCTGATAGATTTACTTGACCATGAGCTGGATCCTATGATAATAATCAAAGAGTCGTGTGTAAAGCTCCTTGAGAACCCAATGTTTCTTTATGGATCGAAACACGATGAGATGAAACGTCCTTATATCAGAGATATGATGCAGAGGAAAATCGTACACATCCAGTACCTTCCTACACATGAGTAGATTACATACATCTTCACTAGACTAACTTGGTGAAAAATGCCTTCCTAGTTGAGAGGGAGTATTTATGACTCCAGCCAAAAACAAAATTCAGAGTACATCCATGTGAGACCTGGCATGATGAAGAATGCCTCCCTAGCTGAGAGGGAGTGTTGATGAATGCAATTATGTGAGACATTCTCCAGCTTACAAACCTGTGATATGTGGATCATTGCAGCTATGCGAGTCTTTCTCTCAGCTTACAAACCTGAGAGAAAGCCCCTAAGAAGTGTATGTGGTTCCTGCCTAAGACAGGTCTAGGAACGTAGAGATGACCTCATCCATTCAGAGAGTTGAGAAGAACTCCAAATGATTATCCAATCGGAAAGGTGATCTGTTGAGTTAGACGTGTATGTGGCTAAGCACAAGGTGAACGTGTGAAATCTCAAAGTGCTCGATGCATTTTCATGTGAATAAAAATGAAGATGATGTATTAGCCTCCTCTAAGCAGCAGAGATGATGAGAAGAATCCAGATGATTTTCCTATGTGAGGCAATGGGAAAGAAGATCTGTAGAGTGGACGTGCATGTGAACGAGCACATGTGAATGTGTGAAGATATGGTTCTTCTATGTAATGCAATGAACCATAGATATGACATCCCTATGGATGTGCCCCTAGTGGATGAGCACTAGTGGGTGTATCAGAGCCTTTGCTATATATTGTTCAAGAGTCAGACCTGCTTGTAACCTTAATTGTTATGTAAAGGGTACAAGGCGGCCCCACCTTAATGTGATTAATAATAAATGTAAAAGATAATTAATCTAGTTAATATTAATTATAATAATAATTATTATTATAATATGACTTAGAGAGGTCGGCCATGTTAAGCCAATAGACACTTTTGTTGATAGGTCAAGTCTAATATAAGTAAAGGAAGATTCTCCATTGTGGAATCATATCTTTCTTGTGATTTTGGAAATTTCAGCAAGTACACTTCTCTGGGAAAAGTGTGCACCTCTCTTAGGCACTAGAGTTATAGGGTTTGAAGCACCATCTTGTGTGATAGGGCTTATCTTGGTGGTGAAGGTATTTCCCTTGAATAATATAAGAAAGGATTTGGCTGGGTTTTCTTCCCTTGTTGAGAAGGGTTTCCCGGGATCCATCGTGTGTTCTTGTGCATGGTGCTTCTTCTTGTGACCTTGGTTGCTGCAACATTTATGGTTATGGTTAAATGCTAAAATGGAATGAACTTCATGCTTAACCTAACTTATTGAAAAATCAACAGATTCAATGCAATGTAAAGTAAAGGAACAAACAATAAATTGACCACAAGAAGAGCACCACCTTTGATATTTCAATAAAATAAAATAACATTGTGTAGACACAAGTATTGCATATTATTACATCATATAATTCAAGAAACTAACCAAAGTAGATTCTCTTCTCTTTATTGTCATCCTAGGCATCTTCTCAAATTAAATTAAGGTGCCTATGCAAAATTTCATAAAAAAAAGTTAAGCATGTCTCAACCTTTATTGTTGGCTCAATTAGTTGATGCCATTGTTACTGAGACATTGTCGGTAATTCGACAATATGTGCAGGTCCCTGTTTCAATTCCCATGGGCTCACACATACTAAGTCTATGCCATATAATTTACATTGAGTACTTGCATCCTCACAATGGAGGAAAGTGCCCATGAGTTTCTTGAGTTATTTCTAAGGGAAAAAGAAGAATAAGAATTAAGCAGGTATCCTTACTTGGTCAATAAGAACCTAAATAAATGGATTCCAAGAGTTATTTGTCTTAAAATAAATATAAATAATAGAGGGATAAGAAAAATTCATAAATAGTGTTATGCAAAAACGACTAGGAGTGACCAATATTGGTACATTCAAAATCTTTCTTTAGACAACCATTTACCCATTGTTACTAAATTCAGATTAAAATCATTAATTGTATCACATAAGAATAACCGGGTGAAATTTGAACATCTAATACCTTTTAAGCACATTTTTGATGGATTCAAGGCCCAAATAAGTGACAAGGCATGCCAATCAAACACAAAACGAGTCCACTTAAAACAAATACATTGACTAATGTAGGGACCATACCTTACCTCTAAATGTACTTTGAACATGGAAACTACAAGAAGGATATTCAAGACAAATATCAAGCCCTTGGTGAATTGAGCAACAACCAAGTTCCCTTTTAAGAATGTTTGAGATAGTGCCAAGGCCCAAATAAGTTACATGACATGCATGTCAAACCCTAAAAAAAATCAAACAAAAGCTTGGGTAGGCTCCAAACATATGTATTATTTAAAATTAAAACAAGCAATAGGAGAATTGAATTTCACTTACCATTGTTAGCATGGAAGCAATCAAAACCCTAGAGACTTTCCTCAACCCCAAAAGAGAACAATTGAACCACTAAACTATAAAGTGGTGGTTGACCACCACTTTACATGTTGGTGAATCTTTCGTGATTGACATCAAATCATGTAAATTTATGCTTATTAAAATATTATCATTTTAAGCAAGAGGAAGGTGTAAACATAATCTTTCAAAAATTATCCCTCCATCGACACACTGCAAACTTCATGGAAAGAAGGAAAAACACCACAACCAACCAACACTCAAAAAAAGTGAATTAGAAAGCTACATCCAATAGTGATAAAAATTCAAATGAACTAAGAGTAGAGAGCTCTAAACACCAAATCCAAACACAAAACCCTAAACAAATTCAAAAAGTCAGGTACCATTTAATTCTAAGTGTTAGGTACCATGACCCAAATCACCAGGAATACACAAAGCAAGATGAAACCCCCTCTTGAATGTAGGTTTTAAACCATTACAATATAGTAGTGGACATACAACTTTATAAAACAGAAAGAAAACAACAACAACCACACAAAATACTTAGAAATTTACCCCGGAAGCCTTTAGCTGAGAAAACCAACAAATGTTTAGAGTTGCACCTCTAACTCTCATTGTGTTAACTTCACCATTTAAAAATACAATATATATGATTTTGCGGCATCCATAACCTTAATACTTTGACTTGGATTAGATTACAACATTAATTTCTTAACCGAAATTAGAAAACCATGGGCAAGAAAATCGTGTTCCAAAACCTCCCAAAACATACAACCGTGTGCCAAAAAAATCCCAAAATTTATTTTTTCGGGGGCTTCGCCCTTGAACCCCTGGGTAAGGGGGCCTACTGGTCCCTCCCATGACCCCCCTACCTCCCCCACTATCCTTGGTGCAACAAATCACTCGTAGGGATAATCGTGCAAAGAATATAACACATACTCAACATTCTCCCACTTGTTGTTTTCTTTGCATGCATGGGGCCCAAGGATTACATTATCAACGATGCTTATTGTTTCTCTACACCAAGAAAAATTCTCAGTGCATATAGAATTTTCCAATGAATCTGCAATATTCTTCAAAGTTTCCACCTTCACTAGAAACACCTTTTTGTCTTCAACCATGTCTCTCACAAAGTGATAATGAAC
Source organism: Picea engelmannii (assembly GCA_009831015.1). Classification (NCBI taxonomy): domain Eukaryota; kingdom Viridiplantae; phylum Streptophyta; class Pinopsida; order Pinales; family Pinaceae; genus Picea; species Picea engelmannii. The sequence continues at coordinate 258,517 of ML797093.1, forward strand.
ATCAATGTGCTTTGTCTTAGAATTATAAGTCAGGTTCTTTGTCAAACATATTGCACTTTGACTATCACAATCTAACCTTACAACTTTCTATACAAACCCAATACCTGAACACAACCTTTGTTACCATACAACTTCCTTACTCACATGAGTAGATGCCATGTATTCAACTTCTATAGTTGAGAGTGCCACTACAGATTGTCTCTTGCTCATCCAACTTATGGATCCTCCAAATAGGTTAAACACATAATCACTTGTAGATCTTTTGTGATCCAGATCTCTAGCCCAGTCTACATCAACAAATCCATGTATGTCCAATGTATTTTTTTGCACCATGTCTTCCTTGGTAGAAAATTCCATAATATGTAGTGCCACGCAAATACCTAAAAAAATTATTTGCAACTATCCAATGCTCCTTCCTTGGTTTTGACATATACATGCTCAAAAATCTCATCGAATGTGCAATGTCTGATCTAGTATAGACCATTGCATACATCAAACTGCAAAAAACACTAGCATAAGGAACATGACACATGTCCTCTTCATCATCCCATGTCTTGGAACACTGATCTATAGATAAATTTATAGCTACAAGAATAAGGACCTTGGCCAGTTTACATTCATGCATATTAAACCTTTGTAATATCGTCTCAACATATTTCCTTCGATTCAACCCGAGTTTCTTGTTTGTTCGATCTCTTTTAATTTCCATCCATAAAATAAAATTTGCAGCACCAAGATCTTTTGTATCAAATTTAGAAGACAATTGAGTTTTTACCTCGACGATTTCTTTGTTGTTTCCAATCAACATACATAACCACATAAATAAAATGATCACCAACTAATTTAAATTACAGACAATGATCAACTTTTCTCCTTGTGAAATCAAGTCCCAAAATATAAGTATCAAGTTTTTGAGACCACACCCACGGAGATTAATTTAACCCATACAAGGACTTTTTTTAACTTTTGAACTAGCTCTTTCTTACCCCTCACTGCAAAACCTTTCAGTTGTTTCATGTAGATTTTTTCTTCAATATCTCCATGTAGGAACAATGTCTTTATATCCATATGTTATGCTTCAAGATCAAAAGAAACAACAACATACAAACACGATCTAATAGAAGTCAATTTAGCAACAGGAGAAAAAATGTCACCAAAATCTATTCCCTCTACCTGGGAATATCCCTTTTCTACTAGGTCATCTTTATACTTTTCTACTTTACCTTTTGCATTCAACTTCTTCCTAAACACCCATTTTCTACCAACAACTTTCTTCTCGTCAACAACTCAACTAGATACCTAGTATCATTCTTATCTAGAGCCACCATTTATTCAATGATGGCCTTCTTTCAAAGTTTACCTTTCTCTGAATCCACTGCCTCCCTAACAGTCCTGGGATGATCATTAATAATAGATAAAGAAAAACTAGAGTGAAAATTAGGTGGAGTAGACCTTTTTGGATGCTTCTTTCTCGAACCGATCTCCTCAATACTGGAGTATGACGTTCTTCTTCTTCTTCTTCTGATTCATGTTATTCTGTTGAGTCATATTATTCACCCTCCAACTCGAACTCTATTGTCTCTGGTTATTTTTACTTTGGCAGGAATTCTTGTTTGGGAACATCTTTACTTTCTCTAAATACAACATCCTGACTGTAAATGGTTTTCTTAGTTTTTGGGTTCGAAAGTTTATAGCCTTTTATACTATCTTTATAACCAATAAATATACACTTTTCAGCTTTATTATCCATCTTACTCCTATTTTCCTTTGGAATATGTATATAAGCACAACAACCAAACACTTTGAGATGTTCAAGAGATGGTTTCTTACTAGTCCATGCCTCATGTGGAATTTTGTCCACCAATGCTAATGAGGGTGATTTATTAACAAATAGCATGAATTACTCGTTGCTTCTGCTCAAAATCCCTATCCTAAATCGAAACCACTGAGCATGCTCCTTTCTTTTTCCATTAGCATCCTATTCATCTTTTCTGCAATCCCATTCTGTTGAGGTGTGTATGGAGTAGTCGTTTGCCTTGCTATATCACATTTCTTACATAATTCCTCAAATTCATTCTCGTAGAACTCTCCAACATTATTTGTACTCAACACCTTTATTTTCTTCTATGTTTGGTTCTCTACAAGAACCTTAATGATCTAGGTGGATATCGGTGGCCACCCACCTATTCCATGGGCTCAAAAATGGTTTTCCATCTTGGCAGTTTTTCGGGTTCCAAACTTCCAAGGTTGTTTTGAGGCCCTAAATGACGTTTTTTGGGGATTTGGGGCCCAGGTGAATGTCATTGGCATTGACTTGGCCCAGTCGAAAATCATTCTTCTCAGTTATACCTTTACAACGGTGTATCGAGTGCCCCAAACATAGATCGTATGCAAAAAGTTACGCCACTGGGAAGTTGACGTATCAACTACCCCCATAGAGGCCCATAAACCTTTTGGATTTTCATCTTCCGGGGTTAGGGTTTTTTATTTTACTTATGTTAAAAAGGCCTTTGGAGCATCATTGTAACAATCATCTTCTTGTGAATGCAAGTAGCCATCACATCTCTTCTCAAAGATAAGCTGCCACCATTCTAGCGAGTCTTTCACTCTGTATTTTTACAGTCTTTGTACATTTCTTTCATTAATTGAAATCGTGTATTACTGTATTTCTCTGTTTCTGGCAATATTTATGTGTATTTCATTATAGAATCTCTTCTTTCATTTCATGCCAAAAATAATCCGGATCAGTGGTATCAAAGAAAGTTGCACTTAATCATTTTTCGGTGAATGTCCCCGACGAGGTCCGAGTATAGCAAGTTGGATCTCGAGCTTGTCTCTCTTGAGGACAATCGCTCTCGCACACTCAAGAAACCCTCCATGGAGGAAGAAAATAAAAACGACAGAGTAGACGATTCTATCAATTTGTTGCTTGAGCAAGCTCTCACGTGAGATAGGAACGAAATGATGGAGAATTTTTCCCACATCCTTCAACGCCTACCGATAACAACAGCCGCATCTTCATCAAGTGACCACTTTGGAGGCACCTTTCCTTTCAAGGTACAAGTTAGATTTGATATTCCCATATTTGAAGGACAGATAGATGCAGATGCCCTAGAAAAATGGTTAAATTTTCTAGAAGGTTATTTCTCTGTTCATAATTTCTCCGACAGGGAAAATATCACCTTCGCACTCCTTAAGGCTCTCCCCCATGTAAAACATTGGTGGGAAACTTACTGGGAGCAAAGTTCCACAGAGGAGTCTGGAATATATGGGACCAAGCCCACTTGGGATTTTTTTGTGGATGCGGTAAAGGAACAATATTACCCTGTTGGCAACTATGAGGACCAATATATGAGATGGACCACACTGCGGAAAGAGAGAGGCCAAACAGTTCCAGAGTTCACCAATACCTTTCATACCTTGTCCACCAAGATGGGTATCAAAGACTCTAAGGGAAATTTGGTTTTGAAATGTTGCAGGGCTCTACACAGATACATCCAAACTGAAATGGATTTTCTGGATATCTCATCATTCGGTGTTGCGTATCGATATGTTGTTAAAATCGAGCAAAACTTTAGGCACCAGAACAAACAGGAGTTCAGATCTGAAATCTACAACAACCAAAGTATGAGAAAGACGACCCTAACAAACAACTTCCTAAAAACCAGTCTAAGCCACAGGAAAAGAAGGGTCATGGAAAGATGGAGAAGGACACTGGAAAATGGTGCGATTTCAACAAAATCCCTGGCACAACATCGATGAATGTCGCTCAAAACAGTCATTGGTGGTCGAGATCAAAGACAAGGAGTTGAACTCTGATTCAAAATATGATTCTAAAATATTGGTAAAAGACAGATCATCGACGAAGACCCCACTGCTATTGTCGTGACAACAACAATTCAACCAGAAGAACCAACAGATCTTGAAGAGGGGGAGAGCATGTTTCATTCAAAGATGTGGGTGAAGGGCACCCCGCTGCATTTTATTATTGATAGCGGAAGCCAGAGGAACCTCATCTCAGCATAGGTCGTCAAACAGTTGAGATTGTCGACGACAACACACCCACAACCATACAACATCCAGTGGCTTCGCCAAGGATGAGATCTTTGTGTCAGCCAACAGTGTCGATTATCATACGACATCCATCCCTTCAAGGATGAGGTATTATGTGATGTTTCCCCACTAGATGTTTGTGATGTTCTCTTGGTCCAACCATATATGTGGAAGCTCCACGTTGTTTATGAGTCTCGACCCCGTAGTGGCATTGTTACTTTGGGAGGTCATCTCTACATATTACCAGAGGTAGTTCCAACTACTATCCCACACAAACAGTGTCGCAAGGTAGTATCTCATACTACAAAATTCAACTTCTTCACAATATGTTAAAGAATTGAACAGAAGGATACTGCAACCACTACAACCTCGGCCCAAGCATCTTTGATCCAACAGAAGCGGGTCGAAAAGGCTGCAGCAAAGCACAAATATTCCTTCTGCACACATACATCTCATGTAAAATCGATTGAATAGATTCAACCCCGGCAACAACAGGTTCATGACAACCTTCCACAAACCAAGCAATGTGACATCTCCAGCAAGGCAAGCAGCTCACCAAGATTCAGATTTAGCAAATGCTTCCCTCTCTCCCCCGGGAACTCAACGCAATGGAGACCATTGCTTCCAAAGGAGGGAGGATTGATCTAAGTGAATATCGGTGGACACCCAACTATTCCAGGGATCAAAAAATAGTTTCCATTTTGGCAATTTTTCGGGTTCCAAACTTCCAGAGTCGTTTTGAGGCCCTAAACGACGTTTTTTTGGGATTTGGGGCCCAGGAGACCTTTGGAGGGACTAAACCGGGCCAGTCAAAAATCATTCTTCTCGGTTATATATTTCCAACAGTGTATCACGAGCCCCAAACAAATATCATAGGAAAACGTTACGCCCCTAGGAAGTTGACGTATCAACTACCCCCATCAGGGCCCGCAAACCTTTTGGATTTTCATCTTTCGGGGTTAGGGTTTTGGATTTTACTTATGTTAAAAAGGTCTTTGGAGCCTCATTGTCACAATCATCTTATTGTGAATGCGAGTAGCCATCACATATCTTCTCAGAGATAAGCTTCCACCATTCTAGTGAGTCCTTCACTCTGTATTTTTACAGTCTATGTACATTTCTTTCATTAATTGAAATCGTGTATTACTATATTTCTCTGTTTCTAGCAATATTTATGTGTATTTCATTGTAGTATCTTTTCTTTCATTTCATGCCGAAAACAATCTGGATCAGTGGTATCAGAGTAGGTTACTCTTGATCGTTTTTCAGTGCATGTCCCCGACGAGGTCCGAGTATAGCAAGTTGGGTCTCGAGATTGTCTCTCTTGAGGACAATCGCTCTCACACACCAAAGAAACCCTCCATGGCGAAAGAAAAGAAAAACGACAGAGCATCTGATTCTATCAATTTGTTTCTTGAGCAAACTCTCACGTGACAGAGGGACGAAATGATGAAGAATTTTTCCCACATCCTTCAACGTCTATTAATAACAACGGGCGCATCTTCATCAAGTGGCCACTTTGGAGGCACCTCACCTTTCAAGGTACAAGTTAATTTTGATATTCCCATATTTAAAAGAAATATAGATGAAGATGCCCTAAAGAAATGGTTAAATCTTCTAGAAGGTTATTTCTTTATTCATAATTTCTCTAACAAGGAAAAGATCACCTTCGCACTCCTTAAGGATCTCCCCTATGTCAAACATTGGTGGGAAACTTACTAGGAGCAAAGTTCCACATAGGTGTTTGGAATATATGGGGAAGAACCCACTTGGGATCTTTTTGTGGATGAGGTAAAGGAACAATATTACCCTGTTGGAAACTATGAGGACCAATACATGATATGGACCACACTACAGCAAGAGAGGGCCAAGCAGTTTCAGATTTCACCAATACCTTCCATACCTTGTGCACCAAGCTGGGTATCAAAGACACTTAGTGACATTTGGTTCTGAAATACCACGAAGCTCTACACAGATACATCCAAACTGAAATGGATTTTATGGATATCTCATCACTCAGTGCTACGTATCGATATAATGTTAAAATCGAGCAGAAATTTAGGCACCAGAACAAATGGGAGTTCGGATCTGCAAATCTGCAACAACCAAAGTATGAGAAAGGTGACCCTAACAAACAACTTTCTGAAAACCAGTCTAAGCCATAGGAAAAGAAGGGTCACGGGAAGACGAAGGACACTTGAAAATGGTGTGATTTCTACAAAACCCCCTGGCACAACACCGATGAATGTCGCTCAAAAAATTCATTGGTGGCCGAGATCAAAGACAAGGAGTCGAACCCTGATTCAGAATCTGATTTTGAAAATACTGGTAAAAAACAGATCATCGACGCAGACCCCACTACTATTGTCGCGGTCGAAAAAATTCAACCAGAAGAACCAACAGATCCTAAAGAGGGGGAGCGCCTTTTTCAATCACAAATGTGGATGAAGGGGACCCCACTGCATTTTATTGTTGATAGATGAAGCCATAAGAACCTCATCTCAGCAGAGGTCGTCAAATAGTTGGGATTGTCGACAACACCACACCCACAACCATACAACATCGGGTGGCTTCGCCAAGGACGAGATCTTCGTGTCAGCCAATAGTGTTGATTGTCATATGACATCCAACCCTTCAAGGATGACACATTATGTGATGTTTCCCCACTAGATGTCTGTGATGTTCTCTTGGGCCAACCATATATGTGGAAGCACCATGTTGTTTATGATTCTCGACCCCGTAGTGTCATTGTTACTTTGGGGGGTCATCTCTACAAAATGCCAGAGGTAGTTCCAACTACTGTCCCACCCAAACAGTGCCACAAGGTAGTATCTCATACTACAAAATTCAGCTTCTTCACAATCTGTTCAAAAGGTGATCATAACGATATTGCAACCACTACAACCTCGGCCCAAGCACCTTCTATACATCAGAAGTGGGTCGACAAGACTGCAGGAAAGCGCAAATATTCCTTCTGCACACAAACATATCATGTATCCCAACTGGTTGAACATATTCAACCCCACCAACAACAGTTTCATGACAACCTTCCATAAACCAAGCAGTGTGACGTCTCCAGCAAGGCAAGCAACTCACCAAGATTCAGATTCATAAAACGCTTCCCTCTCTCCCCCGAGAACTCAACACAGTGGAGACCATTGCTTCCTAAGGAGGGAGGATTGATTCAGGTGGATATCGGTGGCCACCCACCTATTCCACGGGCTCAAAAAACAGTTTTCCATCTTGGCAGTTTTTCGGTAGTTTTTTAGGTTCCAAACTTCCGGGGTTGTTTTAAGGCCCTAAACGATGATTTTTGGGGATTTGGGGCTTAGGTGACTACCAAATTCACTAACCTGGTCCAGTCGAAAATCTTTCTTCTTGGTTAGACCTTTATGATGATGTATCGAGCGCCCCAAACATAGATCGTATGCAAAAGTTACGCCCCTAGGAAGTTGACGTATCAGCTACCCCCATCGAAGCCCGCAAACCTTTTGGCTTTTCATCTTCCAAGGTTATGGTTTTGGATTTTACTTATGTTAAAAAGGCCTTTGGAACCTCATTGTAACAATCATCTTCTTGCGAATGCGAGTAGCCGTCACATCTCTTCTCAGAGACAAGTTGCCACCATTCTAGCGAGTCTTTCACTCTGTATTTTTAAAGTCTTTGTACATTTATGTCATTAATAGAGATCGTGTATTACTCTACTTCTATATTTATAACAATATTTATGTGTATTTTATTGTAGTATCTCTGCTTTCATTTCATGCCAGAAAAAATTCAGACCAGTGGTATCAGAGAAAACTGCTCTTGATCGTTTTTCAGTGCATGTCCCCGATGAGGTCCAAGTATAGCAAGTTGGGTCTCGAGCTTCTCTCTCTTGAGGACAATCGCTCTTGCACACCCAAGAAACCCTCCATGGTGGAAGAAAAGAAAAATGACAGAGTAGACGATTTTATCACGCGACAGAGGGATGAAATGATGGAGAATTTTTCCCACATCCTTCAATGCATGCCGATAACAACAGGCACATATTCATCAAGCAACCACTTTGGAAGCACCTCTCCTTTCAAGGTACAAGTTAATTTTGATATTCCCATATTTAAGTACAGATAGATGCATATGCCCTAGAAAAATGGTTAAATATGCTAGAAGGTTATTTCTCTATTCATAATTTCTCCGACAGGAAAAAGATCACCTTCGCACTCCTTAAGGCTCTCCCCCATGTCAAACATTGGTGGGAAACTTATTGGGAGAAAAGTTCCACATAGGAGTTTGGAATGTATGGAGTTGAGTCCACTTGGAATTTTTTGTGGATGTGGTAAATGAACAATATTACCCTGTTGGAAACTATGAGGACCAATACACGAGATGGACGACATTGCGGCAAGAGAGGGGCCAAGAAGTTCCGGAGTTCATCAATACCTTCCATACCTTGCGCACCAAGATGGGTATCAAATACTCCAAGCGACATTTGGTTTTGAAATACCAGGGTTTCTTCATAGATACATCCAAACTGAAATGGATTTTCTAGATATATCATCATTCGGTGTTACGTATCGATATGTTGTTAAAATCGAGCAGAAATTTAGGCACCAGAACAAACAAGATTTTGGATCTGAAAATCCGCAACAACCAAAGTATGAGAAAGACGACCCTGATAAACAACTTCCTGAAAACCAGTCTAAGCCATAGGAAAAGAAGGGTCACAGGAAGACGAAGAAGGACACTGGAAAATGGTGCGATTTCCACAAAATCCCTTGGCACAACATCGATGAATGTCACTCAAAATAGTCATTGGTGGTTGAGATCAAAGACAAGGAGTTGAACCCTAATTCAAAATTTGATTCTGAAAATATTGGTAAAAGACAAATCATCGACGCATACCCCACTGCTATTGTCGTGACCGCGATAATTCAACCAAAAGAACCAACAGATCCTGAAGAGGGGGAGCGCCTTTTTCATTCATGAATGTGGGTGAAGGGGACCCCGTTGCATTTTATTGTTGATAGCGGAAGTCGAAAGAACCTCATCTCAACAAAGGTCGTCAAACAATTGGGATTGTCGACAACACCACACCCACAACCATACAACATTGGGTGGCTTCGCCAAGGACAAGATCTTTGTGTCAGCCAACAGTGTTGATTGTCATACAACATCCATCCCTTCAAGGATGAGATATTATGTGATGTTTCCCCACTAGATGTATGTGATGTTCTCTTGGGCCAACCATATATGTGGAAGTGCCATGTTGTTTATGAGTCTCGACCCCATAGTGTCATTGTTACTTTGGAGGGTCATCTCTACAAAATACCAGAGGTAGTTCCAACTATTGTCCCACCCAAACAGTGCCAAAAGGTAGTATCTCATACTACAAAATTCAACTTCTTCACAGTCTGTTCAAAAGGTGAACAAAATGATACTTCAACCACTACAACCTCGACCCAAGCACCTTTTATCCAACAGAAGCGGGTCGAAAAGACTGTAGCAAAGCGCATATATTCCTTCTGCACACAGACATATGATGTAGCCTGACTGGTTGAATAGATTCAACCCAACCAACAACAGGTTCCTGATAGCCTTCCACAAACCAAACAGTGTGACGTCTCCAACAAGGCAAGCAATTCACCAAGATTCAGATTCAATAAACGCTTCCCTCTCTCCCCCGGGAACTCAACGCAATGGAGACCATTGCATCATAAGGAAGGAGGATTGACCCAAGTGGATATCGGTGGCCACCCACCTATTCCATGGGATCGAAAAATAGTTTTCCATCTTGGCATTTTTTCGACATTTTTTCGGGTTCCAAACTTCTGGGGTCGTTTTGAGGCCCTAAACAACGTTTTTTGGGGAATTGGGGCCCAAGTGACTTCCAAAGTCCCTGACCTGGGCCAATAAAAACTGTTCTTCTTGGTTATACCTTTCCAACAGTGTATCGAGCACTCCAAACAAAGATCGTATTCAAAAGTTACACCCCTGGGAAGTTGACGTATCAACTACCCCCATCGTGGCCTACAAACCTTTTGACTTTTCATCTTTCGGGGTAAGGGTTTTGGATTTTACTTATGTTAAAAAGGCCTTTGGAACCTCATTGTAACAATCATATTATTGCGAATGTGAGTAGCCGTCACATCTCTTCTCAAAGATAAACTGCCACCATTCTAGCAAGTCTTTCACTCTGTATTTTTACAATCTTTGTACATTTTTTTCATTAATAGAAATCGTGTATTACTATATTTCTCTGTTTCTGGAAATATTTATGTGTATTTCATTGTAGTATCTCTGCTTTCATTTTGTGTCAAAAATAATGCGGATCAATGGTATCGGAGTAGGTGCTCTTGATCGTTTTTCAGTGCATGTCCCCGACGAGGTCTTAGTATAGCAAGTTGGGTCTCAATCTTGTCTCTCTTGAGTACAATAGCTCTCACACACCCAAGAAACCCTCCATGGCGGAAGAAAAAAAAAATGACAGAGCGGACGATTCTATCAATCTGTTGCTTGAGCAAGCTCTCACGTGACAGAGGGATGAAATGATGGAGAATTTTTTTGACATCCTTCAACGCCTGTCAATAACAATAGGTGCATCTTCATCAAGCGACCACTTTGGAGGCACCTCGCCTTTCAAGGTACAATTTAATTTTGATATTCCCATATTTGAAGGACAGATAGATGCGGATGCCCTAGAAAAATGGAAATCTGCTAGAAGGTTATTTCTTCGTTCATAATTTATCTGACATGGAAAATATCACCTTCGCACTCCTTAAGGCTCTTCCCCATGTCAAACATTGGTGGGAAACTTAACTGGGAGAAAAGTTCCACAGAGTAGTCTAGAATATATGGGGTCGAGCCCACTTGAGATTTTTTTTGTGGATGCAGTAAAGGAACAATGTTCCCCTATTGAGAACTATGAGGACCAATACATGAGATGGACCAAACTATGAAAAGACAGGGGCCAAACAGTTCCAGAGTTCACCAATACCTTCCATACCTTGCACACCAAGCTGGGTATGAAAGACTCCGAGGGACATTTGGTTTTGAAATATCGCGGGGCTCTACAGAGATACATCCAAATTGAAATGGATTTTCTTAATATCTCATCACTCAATGCTATCTATCGATATGTTGTTAAAATCGAGAAAAAATTTAGGCACCAGAACAAATGAGAGTTTAGATCTGCAAATCCGCAACAACTAAAGTATGAGAAAGATGACCCTAACGAACAACTTCCTGAAAACCAGTCTAAGACACTGGAAAAGAATGGTCACAGGAAGATGAAGAAGGACACTGTAAAATTGTGTGATTTCGACAAAAAATCTTGGCACAACACCGATGAATGTCACTCAAAAAAGTCATTGGTGGTCGAGATCAAAGACAAGGAGTCGAACCCTAATTTAGAATCTGATTCTGAAAATACTGGTAAAAGACAAATCATCGACGCAAACCCCGGTGCTATTGTCACGACCACAACAATTCAACCAGAAGAACCAACATATCCTAAAGAGGGCGAGCTCTTTTTTCATTCTCATATGTGGGTGAAGGGGACTCCACTGCATTTTATTGTTGATAGTGGAATCCAAAAGAACATTATCTCAGTACAACGCGTCAAATAGTTGGGATTGTCGACAACACTACACCCGCAACCATACAACATCGAGTGGCTTCACCAAGGATGAGATCTTCGTGTCAACCAATAGTATTGATTGTCATATGACATCCAGCCCTTCAAGGATGAAGTATTATGTGATGTTGCCCCACTGGATGTATGTGATGTTCTCTTGGGCTAGCCATATATGTGGAAACGCCATGTTGGTTATGAGTCTCGACCCCGTAGTGTCATTTTTACGTTGGGGGATCATCTCTATAGAATATCAGAGGTAGCTTCTTCACAATATGTTCAAAAGGTGAACAAAAGGATACTGCAGCCACTACAACCTCGGCCCAAGGACCTTATATCCAACAAAAGAGAGTCAACAAAACTGCAACAAAGTGAAAATATTCCTTCTGCACATAGACATCTAATGTGTCTGAACCGGTTGAACAAATTCAACCCCGCAACAACATGTTCGTGACTGCCTTCCACAAACCAAGAAACGCCACGTCTCCAACAAAGAAAGAAGCTCATAAAGATTCAGATTTAGCAAACGCTTCCCTCTCTCCCCCGGGAATTCAAAGCAATGGAGACCATTGCTTCCTAAAAAGGGAGGATTGATCTAGGTGGATATCGGTGGCCACCCACTACTCCACGGGCTTGAAAAATAATTTTTCATCTTGGCAGATTTTGGGTTCCAAACTTCTGGGACCGTTTGAGGCCCTAAACAACGTTTTTTGGGGATTTGGGGCCCAGGTGACTACCAAAGACATTGACCTGGGCCATTCAAAAATCGTTCTTTTCGATTAGACCTTTCCAACAGTGTATTGAGCACCCCAAACAGAGATCGTATGCAAAATTTACGCCCGTGAAAAGTTGATGTATCAACTACCCTCATCGGGGCCCACAAACCTTTTGGCTTTTCATCTTCCAATGTTAGGGTTTTGGGTTTTATTTATGTTAAAAAGGTCTTTGGAGCCTCATTGTAACAACTATCTTCTTGCGAATGCAAGTAGCCATCACATCTCTTTTCAGATATAAGCTGACACCATTCTAGCGAGTCTTTCACTCTGTATTTTTACAGTCTATGTACATTTCTTTCATTAATAGAAATAATGTATTACTGTATTTCTTTGTTTCTGGTAATATTTATGTGTATTTCATTATAGTATCTTTGCTTTCATTTCGTGTCGAAAATAATCTAGATCAGTGGTATCAAAGCAGGTTGCTCTTGATCGTTTTTCAATGCATGTCCCCGACGAGGTTCGAGTATAGCAAGTTGGGTCTCAAGCTTGTCTCTCTTGGGGACAATCACTCTCACACACCCAAGAAACCCTCCATGGTGGAAGAAAAGAAAAACGACAAAGCAGGCGATTCTATCAATATGTTGCTTGAGCAAGCTCTCACGCGACAGAGGGACGAAATGATGGAGAATTTTTCCTACATCGTTCAACGTCTGTCGATAACAACAGACACATCTTCATCAAGCGGACACTTTGGAGGCACCTCGCCTTTATAGATACAGTTGATTTTGATATTCCCATTTTTTAAGGACAGATAGATGCAGATGCCCTAGAAAAATAGTTAAATCTGCTACAAGGTTATTTATCTGTTCATAATTTCTCTGTCAAGGAAAAGATCACCTTCGCACTCTTTAAGGCTCTCCCCCATGTCAAACATTGGTAGGAAACTTACTGGGAACAAAGTTCCACATAGGAGTCAGGAATATATGGGATCGAGCCAACTTGGGTTTTTTTTGTGGATGCGTTAAAGGAACAATATTACCTTGTTGGAAACTATGAAAACCAATACATGAGATGGACCAAACTGCGGCAAGAGAGGGGCCAAGCAATTCCAGAGTTCACCAATACCTTCCATACCTTGCGCACCAATCTGGGTATCAAAGACTCCGAGCGACATTTGGTTCTGAAATACTGCGGGGCTCTACACAGATACATCCAAACTGAAATGGATTTTTTGGATATCTCATCACTCGGTGTTGCGTATCGATGTGATGTTAAAATCGAGCAGAAATTTAGTCACCAGAACAAACGGGAGTTTGGATCTGCAAATCCACAACAACCAAAGTATAAGAAAGACAACCCTAACAAACAGCTTCCTGAAAACTAGTCTAAGCCAAAGGAAAAGAAGGGTCACAGAAAGATGAAGAAGGACACTGGAAGCAGAGCTTGTCAAACAGTTGGGATTGTTGACAACACCACACCCGCAACCATACAACATCGAGTGGCTTCGCCAAGGACAAGATCTTCGTGTCAACCAGTCGTGTCAATTGTCATACGGCATCCATCTCTTCAAGGATGAGGTATTATGTGATGTTGTTCCACTGGATGTATGTGATGTTCTCTTGGGCCAGCCATATATGTGGAAGCACCATGTTGTTTATGAGTCTCAACCTCGTAGTGTCATTGTTACTTTGGGGGGCCATATCTACAAAATACTAGAGGTAGTTCCAACTATTGTCCCACCCAAACAGTGCCGCAAGGTAGTATCTCATGCTACAAATTTCAGTTTCTTCACGATCTGTTCAAAAGGTGAACATAAGGATACTGCAACCACTACAACCTCGGCCTAAGCACCTTCTATACAATAGAAATGGGTCGACAAGACTTCAGGAAAGCGCAAATATCCGTTCTTCACACAGACATCTCATGTAGCCTGACCGATTGAACATATTCAACCCCGCCAGTAACAGGTTCGTAACAACCTTCCACAAACCAAGCAGCGCGACGTCTCTAGCAAGGCAAGCAACTCACCAAGATTCAATTTCAACAAACGCTTAACTCTCTCCCCCGGGAACTCAACGCAATGGAGACCATTGCTTCCTAAGGAGGGAGGATTGATCCAAGTGGATATCGGTGGCCACCCACCTATTCAACGGGCTCAAAAAACAGTTTTCCATCTTGGCAATTTTTTGACAATTTTTCAGGTTTTAAACTTCTGGGGCCGTTTTGAGGCCCTAAACGACGTTTTTTGGGGATTTGGGGCTAGATGATTGTCGAAGGCACTGACTTGGGCCAGTCAAAAATCGTTCTTCTTAGTTAGACCTTTCCAACGGTGTATCGAGCGCCCCAAACATAGATCATATGAAAAATTTATCCCCTGGGAAGTTGACGTATGAACTTCCCCAATCGAGGCCCGCAAACCTTTTGGCTTTTCATCTTCCGGGTTTAGGGTTTTGGATTTTACTTATGTTAAAAAGGCCTTTGGAGCCTCCTTGTAACAATCATCTTCTTGCAAATGAGAGTAGCCATCACATCAATTCTCATAGATAAGTTGCCACCATTCTAGCGAGTCTTTCACTCTGTATTTTTACAGTCTTTGTACATTTCTTTCATTAATAAAAATCGTGTATTATTGTATTTCTCTGTTTCTGACAATATTTACGTGTATTTCATTGTAGTATCTCTGCTTTCATTTCGTGTCGAAAATAATTCGGATCACATAAACTCTTTATATTTACCAAAGACCTCAAATTTCTTTCATAGGAAATAAATCCATGTATTCCTCGAAAAATCATCAATGAATGAAACATAGTACACATATTTACCTTGTTAACATTACTGTGCACTAACTCTAAGATTCCCTTTGCTCTTGTAGCAACAGATGAAAATCTTACCCGAATATGTTTACCATATATGCATCATTCACATAAATCAAAATCCAGTATGCAATCATGCATACCTTCAACCATACCTTTACCGTGTAGTTCTCAAAGGCTCTTCTCTCCAATATGTCCCAGTCTTTGATGCCATAGAATTGTCTTTTCTCCTGATACCGTAGGGCTTTGGTCTTCTTCAATTACATCCTTCAGAACAACAAAACTGTTATACCCATTACTGAGAGTGCTTCCTGTTATCCTCGATATCTAGGGATAACTAGGAGATCATGTCTTGAGGCCCACATGGTCCCATACATGGAGTACCGAGAGCGGGATTGACTTGAGCATGGCCCTGGAGGGCCCATCTTTCTTCTTCTTCGTCAGATTTTTCCTGTCAGCAGTAGCAGTTTCCATCACCACCGGCCTGGGCCTGCATCGGAGAGGACTCTTGCTCCATGAGGTAATTGGTCCGAGGTATCATGGTATGTGTCATATTTGATTGTTATAACCT
>ML797094.1:0-29113 GCA_009831015.1 Picea engelmannii
AACCATTGACACAGTGCGGAAAGTTCGCAATCAAGCTGAATGCAGCCTGCGGGAATGAAGGATTTTCGCAGGCGAGTATATATGCAGCCTGCGGACTATTTTCAAAATATGATTTTTGAGAAAATGACAAGTGTAACCTTCTTGAGGAAAAAGTTCTAAATGAAGAGTTTGATCTTCTATTATCATGACATAATCATAATATCATCTTGATAACCGAAAATGTGGATAACAGAGAGTTGAGATGTCTCACCACAAGATTGCCAAAATGCGAAACCACAAAATAAATTTCTGTTTAGCATTCGGTCACAGCCAGTGGGCATATGGGATAAACGCGAGACCCTGCGGATTTAATCCAACGATGCTAGTTATTTAGGAATCTGATTGAAGGGATACTGTTTCTCTTCACGATTAATTGTTTAGTTACGGTTCAGTTAGCAAAAATGAATCATGGTTCTTGGATGGTTGGTGATTCAGTTGCTGAGGCATTTTCTGGGAGATTCGAGGTGTAACCGAATGGTGGAAGAGCATAAAAGTAAAATCATGTGACTAAGTTAGGTTGGCTGTTCTAACTGAAAATTGAGTTGAACTGTAAGAAAGGAAAAATTATAGTATGTGCAGTGTGAGATGAAACTCAGAGATGAGAAACATAAGATGATCAAACAGAAGCATAGCAGATTTGCAGAACAATCAGAAGAAGAGCAGAATTGCTAAACAAATAGAAGCAAGTCAAGACAAGTATGAACATAGTAGAAGAAAAGTGAAGCAGAGAAGAATTGCAGAACATAGAAGAGGTGGTAAGAATCGTTATACATGTATTGTTGGTTATTCAATCATTTATTTACACTCAGGGAGGTAGGGTGGTGCTAGGGAGGATTGTCTCCTCTGATATTCAAGTTGGTGCTTGAATATTGGAACTTGTATCTTCCATCTAGTTGTGGCTAGAAAACAGGGTGGCAGGGTGGTGCTAGGGAAAACACAAAGTTTTCTGTATGCAAGTTGGTGCTTGTATAAGTCCAGTTGGTGCTGGAACACTCAGGGAGTTGATGCTTCCTTCTAGTGGGTGCTAAAGAAATAAGAGAGTTGGTTCTCTCAACAAGTTGGAGCTTGTAAAACAAAGGTAGTAGCCTCACATTGAGTTGGTGCTCAAAGATAGATGATGTACAAAACTTAAAAGACTGCCTATCATTCGAAGAAGAAGAGGTTTTCTCCCTTTATGGGTTTCCTCGTGAAAATCTGTCTCTATGTATATCTTATGTGTGACTGATGTTCATTATTTATGTTGTTCATATATTGTATAATATTGATGGTCACTTGGAAGAGATTAAAAAATTGTTTGAATAAGTCATAAATTGTTTAAGAACAGTAACAACAGATTCACCCCCCCCTCTCAGTTGTTTTAGTAATTTCAACACTTGGTATTAGAGAAGGTTCCTTTTACTTAAAGGTCTATCTGTAAGCTTAAACAAGACAAGTCATGAAGGGACTTCAACCAATAATCCTCCTTTGTTTGATGGAACAAATTTTGCCTTCTGGAAGGTTAGAATGAAAAAATACTTAATGGCCTTAGGTGCTGATGTTTGGGATGTAGTAGAGACTAGATATACAAATCGTTTTGTGCTAGCTTCCAAGGATGATAAGTTAAAATTTATCTTTAATGCTAAGGGAATGAATGCTATCTTGAATGGACTTGCTGAAGCTGAGTTTGTAAAGGTGATGCATCTTGAAACTGCCAAAGCAGTGTGAGATAAACTTATTAGCAGTTATGAAGGAAATGATAAAGTAAAAGATGCCAAACTTCAAACATATAGATTGAAATTTGAACAACTAAAGATGAATGAAGATGAAACAATTAGCAAGTATTTTCTAAGAGTTGAAGAACTTGTGAATGCCATGAAGGGTCTTGGTGAGAAGATTGAAGAATCATTTTTAGTTCAAAAGGTTTTAAGATCTTTGCTTGATAAATTTAATCCAAAAGTCTCTGCAATAGAAGAACTAAATGATCTTAAAACTCTATCCATTGATCAAATCCTAGGAACTCTAACTGCATATGAAATGACAATTAGCAAAGATAAATCTATTACTAGAGAAGCATCTTTTAAATCAGACAAGAATACTAATTCAGAACTAGATGATATTGATGCAAAATTTGTGAGAAGGTTAAAGAAAGGATTAGGAAAATACCAAGGCAAGCTGCCTTTTAAATGCTTTAACTGTGGTCAAATAGGTTATTTTGCATCTAAGTTTCCTCACAAGAAAAAATACCGAAAGGACCAGAACTCTAAAGATGAAAAGAAATACAAATTTAAGAAATATAGTAAAAAGAAAGGTTTGTGTGCAAACAATGATGACTCCTCAGAAGATATAGATAGTAATTCATCCCGTGAAGACAAAGTAAATGATTTTATGCTTATGGGTATGGGAGATCTTGATGATAAACACACAGGAGGTGACGTAGATGATGAAGAAGTTGTGGTGGATATGGAAGGTGAATTAATCAGTGCTTTGGAAGAAATTGACAGACTTAGATGTAAGAAGAGAAAACAAAAACAATTATTGATGCAGTTTAAAATTAATGGTAAAAAACCTGATGAAGAATTCGACTTACTAAAAGTAGAGTTAGAAGAGGCAAAGAAAATAGAGGACATTCTAAAACAATAGTTGTCAGAAAAGAAAGCGAGATGTGAAACCTTAGAAGAATAGATAGTAAAAACCATAAAAGAGACGGAGAAATTTAAGGCATTGTATCACCAAAATCTGTCAAGTATTAAAGCATCAGAAGGATTAACCTCCATTCTAAATCAACAAAGGAATCCAAAGTTGAAGGCTAGCTTGGGTTATGAAGAAGGATCAAGTAGTGATAATCCAAGTAATACATAATCCATCAAGTTTGTCAAATCTACAATCATTGACAACAACCACTCTGCAGAAACAAAGAAAGAAAATCAACCACCAAGAAGGAATGAAAGAAAAAGTACCAGAACCGTATTTGTAGATCAAAGAAATTATCAACATGGAAGAAATCAACCCACTCAAAGAAGACAATCTTTTTCTAGGTACAAAGGATTTTTCTATGGATATTGTTTTTTCTGTTCTAACTTTGGTCATAAAGCTGTAACTTGTTCTTTAAGATTTAGATATGAGTAATCAAGTTACTCAAGGAATAATCAACAAAGATTGAGACAACCAAGCAACACACAACCATAGACTATAAATCATGTGATGGTTGGGAGAAGGATGTAGGTGAGACATAAAAACAGTTATGAGCATAAGAATCATTATGATCTGTTAATCAATGAACCAGGATGTTACGTCTGCCATAACTATGGACATAAAGCTGCAGATTGTGGCTTAAGGAATTATAAGCCAGATTTGAATCCCACTGCTGCAAATTTCAAGGTTTGGAAGAAGAAAGAAGATGGCAAGTGTAGACTAGTGTTATCAGCCCAAAGACAAAATAATCCCTGGTATATTGACAGTGGATGTTCCGAACATATGACTGGAGACAAAATTAAGTTTCTAACTCTAAGTGAAAGAAAATCAGGGAATGTAACTTTTGGAAATGATGCACCAGGAAAAATAAAAGGTAAAGGAATAGTAAGTCTAGGTAATGGCAAAGGAAAAGCTCATGATGTGTTGTTTGTATATGGTCTGAAACATAATCTACTAAGTGTCAGTCAAGTTTGTGACAAAAGATGTGAACTTGTTTTTACTTGTAGAGATTGTAAAATAAAGTCTGTGAATTCAGGACAATTGGTTACAAAAGGGACAAGAACATAAAACAATGTCTATGTGTTAAAAGAAGAAAAAGAAGAATGCCACTTAAGCAAGTATGATGAAAGTTGGCTATGGCATATGAGACTTGGACACTTAAATTTTGATCATATAATCAAGCTTAGAAATAGTGGGGCAGTAAAGGGTCTTCCAAAGATATCAAAGCCATATGATTTTGTTTGTAAATCGTGCCAGATAGGAAAGCTTACTAGGACACAATTCAAATCTAAAAACTTTCCTTCAACAGAAAAACCTCTCTAGTTAGTACATATGAATTTATGTGGACCATCAAGGAAAGAAGTTACAGGAAAAGAAAACTATTTTATGTTGATTATTGATGATTATTCTAGACTAACATGGGTTGCCTTTTTGAAGGAAAAATCTGAAGCATTTGAAAAATTCAAAGTGTTTAAGGCTCTGAATGAAAATCAAATAGGAAAAAGATTGAAGGCAGTAAGGTCTGATAGAGGAGGAGAGTTTAGCTCATGGAACTTAAAAGAGTTTTGTGATAAACATGGGATCAAAAGAGAATACACAATTCCAAGGACTCCACAACAAAATGGAGTAGTTGAGAGGCATAATAGATTAGTACAACAAATGGCAAGATCAATGATGAATGAAAGGAATATTTTTCATACATATTGGGTGGAAGCAACCCATACAACTATTCATATTCTTAACAAAGATCATCTCAGGCCACACAGTGAAAAGACTCATGAACTTTGGTTTGGAAGACTTGCTTCAATCAAGCATTTTAAAGTCTTTGGGAGTAAGTGTTATATCAAGAATAATGATGAAAATATTGGCAAATATGATGACAGGGATGATGAAGGTATCTTCTTAGGTTATGCTACAAACAATAAAGGATACAGATGTTATAATAAGAGGCTGCATAAGTTGGTTGATTGTATCGACATAAAAATTGATGAAGAAATCCCAGTACGAAATGTAAGCAGTGTTGAACCAAACACATAAGATATAGTTGAAGATGAAGATGAACAGGTCCAAGGATCAGGAAGAGAAGAATCTGAATCAGATGAAGATATGAATACTCAGGCTCACATAAATCAGCAGAAAGAAACAAAACCACCTCTTAGAATTGTTAGAAAGAATCATCCTGAAAATCAGATAATTGGAGATATAACTAAAGGAGTTCAAACAAGAAGGAAATTGATTAAGGATTCATAACAATCTCAGGTTTCCTTTTTATCTATGATTGAACCTAAAATTTTTGATGAATCTAGCAAGCATGATGATTAGATTAGAGCTATGAATGAAGAGCTTGATCAGATTGAGAAGAACAATACTTGGGAGCTTGTTCCTAGACCTGAAGATAAGAATGTAATAGGCTCCAAATGGGTGTTCAAGAATAAAATGAATGAAAAATGACAAGTTGTTAGGAATAAATCCAGATTAGTCTGTAAAGGGTATGAACAAGTTGAAGGACAAGACTTTGATGAAACCTTTGCACCAATGGAAAGATTGGAAGCTATCATAATCTTTCTTGCATATTCATGTTTTCTTGCATATTCATGTCATAAGAACTTTAAATTTTATCAGATGGATGTTAAGTCAACATTTCTTAATGGAGATCTAGAGGAAGAAGTATATATGGAGCAACCTGAAGGATTCTCATTGACATATAATCTTGACTATGTCTACAAGATGAAGAAGGCTTTATATGGACTGAAACAAGCACCACGAGCTTGGTATTATAGTC
Source organism: Picea engelmannii (assembly GCA_009831015.1). Taxonomy (NCBI): domain Eukaryota; kingdom Viridiplantae; phylum Streptophyta; class Pinopsida; order Pinales; family Pinaceae; genus Picea; species Picea engelmannii. Next base: position 5,492 of record ML797094.1, read on the forward strand.
TGGACAAATTTTTACAAGACAAAGGGTTCAAGAAAGGAACTGTTGACAACAATCTCTACATTAAGTCTGAAGGTGATGATTTACTAGTTGTTTTGGTTTATGTAGATGACATTATTTTTGGCTGTACTAATGATTCCTCTATCCAATGGTTTGCTAACTCCATGCAAACAGAGTTTGAGATGTCCATGATAGGAGAACTGCCATGTTTTCTTGGTTTACAAGTACATCAAAGTTCTATAGGAATATTTATCTCTCAAGAAAAATATTTGAAAGAGATGTTGAAGAAGTTTCAAATGGAAGACTCTTCCCCTGTTAGTACACCTATGGTGGTCGGTTGCAAGCTCAGTAAAGATGATATTTCACCTGATGTTGATCAAAGGACATATCGATCAATGATAGATAGTATTTTGTACATCACAACATATCGTCCTGATATAATGCAAGCTGTTGGAATGGTAGGTCGTTATTATTCTGCTCCTAAACAAAGTCATTTAGTAGTTGTAAAAAGGATTTTCAAATACTTAAAGGGCAATATGACTTATGGTCTGTGGTATCCTAAAAATCAGAATTTTCAGTTAACTGCTTATTCAAATGTTGATTGGGCAAATTGTGTGGATGAGAGAAAGAGCACTAGTGGAGGTGCATTCTTCCTGGGTGACTCATTAGTAACATGGATTAGTAAGAAGCAAGGGTCTATTTCCTTATCAACTACAAAGGTAGAGTACATTACTGTTGCTACTTGTTGCACTCAAATTTTATGGATGATCCAAACTCTTGCTGATTTGAAGGTAAATTATACTGATCCGATTCCAATTCACTGTGATAACACTAGTGCCATTAGTGTCTCCAAGAATCATGTTCTTCATTACAAGACTAAGCATATCCCAATCAAATATCATTTTCTCAAAGAGAAGGTTACAAATAGATTTGTCCAGTTGAATTATATTCCTTCCATAGAACATATAGCTAACATCTTTACTAAACCATTAGCAGCAACACCTTTTGGATATCTTCGTCAGAATTTGGGGGTTATATCTTTTTTCATCTAATATGTTCACCTTGTCAGGGGCAGTACTTATTGAATATCTTTTGTATTTCTGGTGAATATATATGTTGGTTCTTCCGTTCATAGTAGACTGGGGGAGTATGTTCTTGTCGCATATCTGATACCTTCGAGATGTACTGCAACAACTCAGGGGGAGTGTGTTTCTTCTTTGACATTGATGTCAAAGGGGGAGAAAAGTGTGGTAAGGATGCTTCAGTGGGGATGTCCAGGAAGAATAGTGTAGTTATTCAGGTTCTTCAAGGTTTCCATCAATGCCAAAGGGGGAGATTGTTGGCATATTTATAGACATAAGGAAGAGTATGCTTGTTTTTCATTGATGGAAAGATCAACACGACGAGAGTATACTTGTTTTCCAATGATAGCAAGATCAATAGCACAACGAAGATGGCATGGAAAGAACAAAAGTTCTCATGATGAGGAGTGGCAATGATCATTGGATCACCCATCCTGAAGTCCCGATGCCCGTCAGATCTTAATTTAGACATGAGGAGTGCGCAGAAGAGGAGAACATATCTCAGACATTGGATATGAGCACCAAGTTCCAACAACCGTCAGATCCTATATAACTTTGAAGAGGATAAGGTTGAGTTGCTGGAAATTGTGAAAAAGATCACAACCATTGATCGTTCCGAAAAAATCACAACCGTTGATCGTTCTGAAAAGATCACAGCCATTGATCGTTCCAAAAAAATCACAGCCATTGATCATTTCGAAACCATTCGGACCATCCATTGTCAAGGAGGGCATGTGGTGAAGGGTCATTGTTTCATTGATTCGAAGAGTGAAGAAGTCAAAGGAGTGTGGTGTGAGAACTCGCGATATGCGAGGTCGCGAAACATTCCTGGCCGTTGGAGCCAGAGGACACATGTCGAGCAATTGACATTTCGTTGACTCACAGATCAGGAAAGTCAAAAGTAGTGTTGCATGAACTCGCAATATGCGAACTCGCGAAAAAGATCTAAACTATTGGATCATGTTAAAATGGAAGGAAAGGATAAAGATACAAGAGATGCATCAAGGCCGTTGATCAAGATGGAGAGATCTCGGCTGTTGATCTGGACCATTGATTTGAAGAGGTATGTGGACCATCGATATAGATATTTCAGAGATCGCGACATGGGAGAGTCGAGATGCCTCATCACATGATTCCCAAAATCACGAGTCACGAAGCGCTTTATGGATAAGCGCTTGGTCACAGCTAGTGGTCAAGAGAAGGGAAGGAGCTAGTTGCTAAGCTCAATTTCAGAGATCGCGACATGGGAGAGTCAAGATGTCTCACCACAAGATTTCCAAAATGCGAAACCATGAAATAATTTTCTGTTTAGCATTCAGTCACAGCTAGTGGGCATATGGGATAAACACGAGACCCTGTGGATTTAATCCAACGGTGCTGGTTATTTAGGAATCTGATCCAAGGGCTACTGTTTCTCTTCATGATTAATTTTTCGGTTAAGATTCAGTTAGCAGAACTGAATCATGGTTCTTGGATAGTTGGTGATTCAGTTGCCGAGGCATTTTCTGGGAGATTCAAGGTGTAAATGAATGGTGGAAGAGCATAAAAGTAAAATGCTGTGACTGCTTTAGGTTGGATGTTCTAACTGAAAATTGAGTTGAACTATAAGAAAGGAAAAATTACAGTATGTGCAGTGTGAGATGAAACTCAGAGATGAGAAACAAAAGCTGAACAGACAGAAGCAGAGAAAATTTGCAGAACATATAGAAGAAGAGGAGAATTGCTAAACATACAGAAGCAAGTCAAGACAAGTATGAACAGAGAAGAAGAAAAGTGAAGCAGAGAAGAATTGCATAATAGAGAAGAAGTGGTAAGAATCGTTATACCTGTATTGTTGGTTATTCAATCATTTATTTACACTTAGGGAGGTAGGGTGGTACTAGGGAGGATTGTGGTCCTCTGATATTCAAGTTGGTGCTTGAATATTGGAAGTTGTATCTTCCATCTAGTTGTGGCTAGAAAACAAGGTGGCAGGGTGGTTCTAGGGAAAACACAGAGTTTTCTGTATGCAAGTTGGTGCTTGTATAAGTCCAGTTGGTGCTGGAACACTCAGGGAGTTGATGCTTCCTTCTAGTGGGTTCTAGAGAAATAAGAGAGTTGGTGCTCTCATCAAGTTGGAGATTGTAAAACAAAGGTAGTAGCCTCACATTGAGTTGGTGCTCAAAGATAGATGATGTACAGAACTTAAAAGACTTCTTATCATTCGAAGAAGAAGAGTTTTTCTCCCTTTATGGGTTTCCTTGTGAAAATATGTCTTTATGTATATCTTATGTGTGACTGATGTTCATTATTTATGATGTTCATATCTTGTATAATATTGATGGTCACTTGGAAGAGATTAAAAAATTGTTTGAATAAGTCATAAATTGTTTAATCACAGTAACAACTGATTCACCCCCCCTTCTCAGTTGTATTAGCAATTTCAACAGGTTAAGGTATCCATAATTGAAAGAGGAAAGTTTCAGATATGAATGGATCTTGAAACTGCATGAAAGAGAAGATAGAAGAAGAAGAAATTTCAATGTTAAGGGCACATGACATATCTCATTCCATGACCCTCAATTGTAGAGTTTGGTTTGATATTATGGCCTTCAATTTTTCATTTCAGAGAGTCATCGAACTTAGCTGGGATTTCATGCTCGATTGCAAGAATGTTGGCTTAGGGTGATGAAGAAATAACAAATTACAACTTGGGTAATGGTGAAGTAGGGCTTGGATGCGATGGAATAGTGGTGAAAAAATATGCCCAAAACCTAGGTTGAGCATGGATCCCTTTTATTAATTATCAAATACATGCAAAATTTGAATGTTCAAAGGCTATAATCACCATTCTTTCCCACGGTCTCGTGCCTCCTTTCCCTCGATAGTCTTAGGCCTCCTTGCTCGGTTTGATCTTTCCCTCCTTTCCCTTAGTCTCAAATGTCCCTCGACAGTCTCGCACCTCCTTTCCCTAGACAGTCTAACCTTAAAGAAAGTTTTCCTTACAAAATATTGTCTCCTCAAAGCGTATGGGTGGACCTCAACAGTCTCACACCTCTTTTCCCTCGACAATCTTGCGCCTCCTTTCTCGGTCTGATCGGTCTCAGATGGCCTTCAATTAGAGTAAGTAGGAGAAGCAAATGCGTAGATTGGTTCATTTGACTAAGCAAAGGCTATGGTATCATCATGCATCTATAGGAATCATGCACAAAAGCAAAGGTATCATAGGTCACAAAGAGATAGGTACCAGAGCCTCCTTTCTTGGTCTGCTCGGTCTCGAATGGGCTTGTTTTCTTGAAGAAGGGTAGTTGATTTGAATTATGTTTCCACCTTAAAGAAATCCCACCTTAATTAAGAAATCCCACCTTACCAAACCCTATCTCGGTCTCAAAGCATAGACTAATTATTTGTTATTTCTACATTCACATATTGAGTATAGTAGATATAAAAAAATGAGCAATAATTATTTGAATTAAAGGATTTTAATATTTGTTTTTTTTAAATTGTATTAAGACTAGATATTTACTCTTTGATTTTTTTATGAAGGGGAAATTTATTTTAGTAATTATCACTATAAAAATTATGAAACTTAGGTGGAAAGATGGGAAAATAACCCATACATGAACCAATAATTAGTATTAAGGTCTAACCAATGTCAAGGGATATGAGGGCCCTAAATAGCAATTATTAGGCTCAATCATCATGAAGAACTCCTAGAAACCACAACACAATTTCTCTCTAGGGGGTCCTTAGCATCAGAGTTTGATAAGGACACCATTAGGAGTTTTTTTGCAGTAAGGACGGGTAGAGAGGCCTTAACCAACACATCACTCATTTGTAAGGCTTCCTTGAAGGCCTCCAAGCTATAGGATACATGTGCCATGAGTAGGTTTTGTTCCCTAGAAATGGGTCTTAACACATAAAAATGGTTAAAGGGGGAGTAAAGGACTTAATCCATAATTGAAACTTCTCAAGCTCATGTGCCATGAACAACACCTAGACCATCAAATTTTATATGTTTTGCATACTATATACATATGGGTCTCGAGGCCTTGACCATGGTTGTGGTAGGGAAACAATCCTCAAGCCCTTAACCTACATGGTCAAGGGAGGGAAACAAAAACTCAAGCCCCAAACATATCATATCTAGCTCAAGCACCATGAACAAGTCCTCAGGTCACCACACAAGACCATGGATGGGTGAACAAGCTGTCATCAAGAGCCTTGAATAATTCCTCAAACCAACATAACATAACTTAATTGGCCTTCAAGAGGGATATAAGCATCATGATTAGTTTTTGTACATTGAAAATGGGTGTAGAGGCATAAACATGGCAAGTTGGAAATAATGGCCTAAAGCCCTAACTAAACCTTCTCGAGCTCAAACACCATTGACAACACCTAAAAACCATGACACGAGTCCTCTCTAGGGAGTCTTTGGCATCCAAGTTGAATATGGGTGACATTGTGAGGTCTTCTTGATAATCATGGATGGGTCTTAGGTTCATGACTATAGTTGATGAAAGGAAACAAGAGTCTTCAACCATAAACCTTGCTTCTCAAGCTCAAGAACCATAAACAAGTAGTCAAACCACCACATATGACCTATGTAACATATCATTCACCTCAAGTGGAATTTGGGCACCATGAATAAGTTAGTTTTGAACCAAGAATGGGTCTCAAGGTCTAACCAAGGTCAAGGAAGGGAAACAAGGGACTTGTTCCCTAATTGAACATTCTTAAGCTTAACTTCTATGAACAACAACTACGACCCACACAACTTCTCAGGATATAGTGTTGGACGAGTCCTTGAGCCATCACATATGACCCTTGTAGGTTATTTTTGGAATATTTGAGGGATACAAGTACCATGATTAAACCAAAACATATGCCCTAAATAAAAATGTGTTAGACCCCCCATTAGGAATGGTTCTCAGGGTTGTATTTGGTGTTTTAGAATCCAAAGTAGGATATAATGGTGCCATTGTTAGACAATTGGCTTAGATTGATGGATAGTTGGTATGGATTGTTGGTTGTCATTGATGTCAACCATTGGAGAGTGATATTGTAGATTGATGTCAACCCTTAGTGATTGAAGTCAACCATTGGAGAAAGTTCGACAAAGAATTCCGGTAGCACAAAGGTTTGGGTAATGGACCCAAGGTTGTTTCATGTATACTGGTATGAGTTTTAATATATTTGAAGGTAAGACTATTAGGATGATGAGCATATTAAACCTAATGAAATTACCTCTCCTATGAAATTAGGTTTAATATGCTCATCATTTTCATTTAGGTCCTGATACAAATCCTTAATTCCATATTATTCTTCCCATGATTTTGACCAAGGTTTACCTTCCTCAGGGTATAGAGGTATGATAATTATTCTTCCATTTCCTTTGATCTTTATCCTATCCTTCTCTATAGACATTGTTTCTTTCATTTTTCTTCCCCAAGGTCTTCATACACCATACTTTCTTCAACTAGGTTGATGATATCAAAGTTCATAATGTTTGATATTCCCATAATGCTTGATTTGACCCCTTTGTACAACCCAATAGGTTCGATAAACCTTTGGTCATATAACTTAGAAAAAATTCTAGACTTGACCTAGTGGGGTCTCCCCATCTAAAAATGTCTATACTTGACTAGTGCTCGAGCCAACACATGAGTCCATTGTATGGGTTGTTTGCAAGCCTATGAGTGTGTTATATGAGTTAAGAATTAACACTGATGCATGTTGGATGTAAGGGGTTACGAGGGTTAAGTTATAGAGGATAGTGGTTATGAATTATAAGGGTATAAATGTTATACAAGTGATGGGTTATATTAGGGTTTATAGAGGTTAGGTGTGACTGAGTTATAATAGTTAGGTGTTAAAGGTTACAATGTTAGGAAGTAGGTTCTATAAAGAGTTAGACATTATTGGAGTTATATTAGGGGTTATGGATGATAGTGGTTCCAAGAGTTAGTGATTATATGGTTAGCGATTATAGAATTTAGAGATTAATTAAGTATTAGATGTTATAGGAGTTAGGGGTTTATAAATATTCCATAGAAAACAACAATTTTTGGGGGTTTATAAATATTCCATACATTCTACACTTGATAAAAATTCTTTAATATGGAACACATGTTGTTCCCTAACCTTGGAATAGATAGTGAGATCATCTTGATAATCAACCATCATCTTGCCAATCAAATCATGGTAGGAATGATCCATGCCCTTTGAAATGTTACCCTAGTATTCATCAACCTGAATGACATTCAAACATAAGCATAAGTCCCCTACAGGGTTTTAAAAGGTGCCTTAAGGTAATCCCTTAATTCATCTACCAAAACTTGATTATAGCCTAATAATCAATCAAGCATAGACATCAATACTAATCCCGTCACCCATTAGATAACATTTCAGTTTGTGGCTTCTGTACAGAAGACCATGTGACTTAAAAATGTCCATCATTTCCTGATTTATTAGCCATCTATAGGAGTGGAGATCCCAGGGAGTCTTCTTATGCACCTAGGAGGCCATGGAAGCCTAGGAATCAACCCACATACTCATATCTACAATCTCAAGTTCCACCCTATTATCAACAACAACAGTGGAACTCACCAGGTTGGAAAAACTGGTCTACTCAGTACCAACATCCTTGCTTTCAAGGATGGAGAGGAGGACATAACCAAGGAAACCCTCAAGCTCCACCTATCCCTATGTCCAACCATCCTTATCCTCAGTTCCCACCGAACACTCCGCAACTTCTACCAGGATTTTTTCCACCGCCCTTACCTCCTATTCCACAACAACAACCGCTACAATATCAAAATCCAAGCTCCTCGAGACCAACACTATTATCGGCACAACTAGTGTCGAATCCCAATAATAATCCCCCTGAACCCCTTCACAATGTTGAGATGCAGACCTTCTCGACATATGTTATTACTCTTGTTCCATTACAGGAAATTCAACTAAGACCGAGAAAAGTTCTAGAGAGGTAGATACCTTCAGTAGTCATCCAGGAAGAAGAAGAAGAATAAACCACCAAACAACCCATGGATGACACTAGGTGGGAAGATGTTATTATCCCGAAGAACCAAGAACCCAAGCTTCCCCAAAATGAACCTTCACAAATTATGAAGGTCCCTCCTTATCCAGACCAATTGGTAATTGAGAAACCTACCACCCGACCGGAATTTGACATTTTGAATGAATTGAAAAATATTTGTGTCAAGATTCCCCTACTTCGAGCCATTAAAGAAATTACAATCTACAATAAGGTAGTCAAATAATTATGTATCAAGAAGCTAGGTAGGAAGCAAAAGGACCCCCCTACAGTACACTTGATAGGAGAACTTTTCGAGTACATACCAGAGCAACCAAAACTAGCAAAATATGGGAATCTAAGGAACCCCATAGTGACCATACCTATTAATGAGGTCTCCATTTGAAACACTCTCATAGACCTGGCGACAACCATCAATGTTATGACCACTACTACCTTGGAAAAATTACAGTTACAACCTCTTCTTCGACCTACCCCAACCATTTTGGAATTAGTAGATAAGACTAGGGTTATACCTGAAGGAATTTTAGATGATGTCATGGTTACTTTAGCCTCATGGCAGTACCCCGTAGATTTTCTTGTCATTCATTCAAAGGATCATGCCAAAGGCCATCCCGTCATTTTGGGAAGACCTTGGCTAGCCACAACCAATGCATTTATTGGCTGTAGAGAAGGAGAAATGACCATCTCAAATGGTCTCTCTATCCAGAATCTCACCATTTACCCTCTAGATCAACCTATTATGGAGAATATATGGTGGCTTGAATGTCCATATGAGAATGAGGACTGGGAAGAACCCATATTTCCAAGTGACCATGCATGGGCACTTCAGGAGCACACAACAGAAAATGTGCTAAACCAGTTTATTTCTGCTATCACATGTGTGAATTTTCCATAGTCTTTTCCCCAATTTGAGTACATGTTTGGGGAGGAATTTTAAGAACAATTAGATCTATCCATTTTGTCTTCAACATATTTTATTTATGAGATAGATGAGTCTGCCATGTCTTACATTATGACCTATGAGATTAGTCCAGGAAATTTTTTACGTATAAATTCTGGGCTAGATGAAGACCAACATAAACAATTAGTAGATATCCTTAAAGAATAATCAGGAGCATTTTCCTAGGAAATACACTGACATGAAGGGTATACACCCCGACACATGCATTCATCACATATATACCTAGGGGGAATTAACACCTGTTAGGCAACCCAAGAGAAGGATGAACCCAACACTTAAAGATATAGTCAAGGAGGACTATATCTTTGTGTTGACTTCCGGGAACTCAACAAGGCCACTCCGAAAGACTACTTTCCTCTCCCTTTCATTGACCAAGTTCTAGATACCTTGTCTGGAAATAAGTATTTTTCCTTTTTAGATGGCTACAATGGGTACAATCAGATTCTTAAATCACTCGAGGACCATGATAAGACTATCTTTACTTGTCCTTGGGGCACCTATTCCTATAGGGTCTTACCATTTGGATTGTGTAATGCTCCTGTCACATTTCAACGAGCAGTATTAGGGATATTTGCTGATCTTATTCATGATTATGTGGAGGTCTACATTGATGGCTTCACAGTCTATGGTAACACTTACCAGGAAGCCTTAGACAACTTAGAAAAATTCCTCATCAGATGCTAGGAAATGAACCTATCTCTAAGTCATGAAAAATGCAAAATGTTGTTAACTGAAGGAGTGGTTCTAGGACATCATGTTTCATCTGAAGGGATACAAGTTGATCCTACAAAGATTGAGTTCATCGTCAGACTTCCACCCCCCAAGACTCAAAAAGAGGTAACAATCTTTCTTGGACATGCTGGATATTACCAACGGTTTATTGAAAATTTTACAAAGATTGCTGCACCTTTGTTTGGATTATTGATAAAAGATGTTGATTTTGTTTGGACTGAGCATTGTCAAACTGCCTTCAAAACCATGAAAGCTAAGCTGTCTGTGGAACTAGTTCTTAGAGGGCCCAATTGGACTCTCCCATTTCATATATCAATTGCTGCCTCCGACACCACAATAGGAGGGGTATTAGGGCAGAAAGAGGACCAACAATCCTATGCCATTTATTTTGTGAGCAAGAACTTGTTCCCTACTGAGTTAAACTACACAGTTACCGAGAAGGAATTCTTGGAAGTTGTTCATGCTATTAACAAGTTTCGTCATTACATTACAGGTTATGAAATATTTGTACATACCAATCATTCCACCATTAGGTTCCTCATGAATAAACCTATAACTAATGGTCGAGTGACTAGGTGGCTCTTGTTATTGCAAGAATTCAATATCACTGTGCTTGACCAACCTGGAAAGGATAATGTAGTAGCTGAATTTATTTCCTGAATAAAAAATGAGGATGATGATATCCCCGTAGATGATAGTTTCCTAGATGAGCACCTCTTTTCCCTTTCTGTCAATACCCCATGGCTTGCGGATATGGAAAACTATCTAGCTACTAGGAAGTTATCGTCTCATTTGTCACCTCATGAAAAGCGAAAAATTATTACACAAAGTGCTAATTACTCTTGGGTTGGTCATGATCTTTTTTGCATAGGTCCTGATTTGATTATTTGTAGATGTGTCTGAGAGGATGAGGTACTTGAAATACTATGAAGTTGTCATGATGGACCATGTGGTGGCCATTTTTCTGACAAACGTACAACATATAAGGTGCTGCATTCGAGTTACTATTGGCCTAGCATTTTCAAAGATGCTTCTAAATATGTGAGAAGTTGTGATAGTTTCCAAAGGATAGGAAGACCTACGTCAGCTGACAAAATGCCTTTGCGTGCCCAAGTTATGATAGAACCCTTCTAAAAATGGGCCCTCAACTTTGTAGGACCAATTTCACTCATGTCCCGTAGGAAGAACTATATTTTGGTTTGTACGGACTATGTCACCAAATGGGTAGAGGCAAAATCCCTATTCAGGGCTATAGAGAAGTCTGATGTCGAATTTATCTATGAAGACATCTTTACCCGCTTCGACGTCCCTTGTGAAATTGTTACCGACCAAGGCACTCAATTCACTTCCAAGCCGATGAAAGAGCTAATAGAGAAATATGGGATTAAAAATTGTAAATCTTCTCCATACCACCCACAAGACAATGGTCAGGTAGAATCCACAAATAAAGTTCTGGAAGCCATCTTGACCAAGACGTTTCAGTTACATCACCGATATTGGGCTGATAGGCTCCCAGAGGCTTTGTGGGCATACTAGACTACCTGGAGAAATACAACTGGGCATACCCCTTATGAACTAGTGTACGGGAAACAAGTACTTTTACCTATAGAATTCCAAGTAAGGACCTTCCATATTGCCGTAGAATTGGGATTGAAATTAGATGAGGCTCAGAAGCAACGATCCCTACAATTGAATGAGTTGGATGAAATCACGCAAGATGCCATCCAACAGATGATATTAGTCCAAAACCAGAGGAGCAAGTGGCATGGCAAGTTTATTAAAAAGAAACACTTCCAACCTCGTGATGGGGATCTGTTGTTTGATTCTTGATTCAAAATCTTCAAAGGAAAACTCACCACCCGATGGTTGGGACCTTACGAGGTAGACACTGTATATGACAATAGAGATGTACAAATTAAAACAATTGAGGATGGACAAGTCTCCTTTGTGGTAAATGGACATCGATTTAAATTTTATCATAAGCCCATTTCCAGAGAGGATTTTCTACAGGTCATGTCAACTGATAAGGCATTGGCCTTAGTAAATGGGGAAGTCCCCCTTTGTTCTTGAAAATTTTTCTGAATTTCCTACTATACATAGTTTTTGAATTTTGTTAATAAGGCAACTCTAGAGATTTTTATAAGTATTTATTTCACCGGGAGTACACAGTTTCAAGGATCTTTCTTCAAAACATTGTTCCACTTGAATTTTGTGTCCACTAAAGCATCAAAATGAATATTGACTTATAGTACTTAACCATATTTTTTCAATAATTCTCATTTTTTTGGCATTCTAAAGTAGTTTCTCTTGAAACTCTTCACCACTCTATAAGGAAGTGATACCATAACTATCAAGCCTAGAGGTCTCTCGTACAGTTTTTCCAAGAAACCGGAGTAAGTGAGTCAAGTGTCCTTATCAAAGAGTAACAAGGAGGTCTAATTAGCAATTAGTCATGGAAACATCACAATGACTACATAGGAAGAAAGTAAGTTGAGCCTAGAGATACCTTTCTGTTCTTTCTCAATGGTACCATCCACTACACACTAAATAGCTTGATTATATCATATCTTTAGATAGGCCACGTCCGCTTAAGTAAACCTTACATCGAGACAACCACTAAGTAATATAACGAAAATTCATCCTCTAACATAAATACCATCCCAATTGAACAAATAAAGAAAAATTTGTTTTCAGAGCTATTCCCCCATCTTCTTGCATAAGCAATCTTATACTAAAATCTTAAAGGCTGGAGGGACAATATCTGAGGGTTTAAGAGGCTAACCCATTGGGATACTGAACAGGTCTACTGGAAGCGGGTATCGGCCTGTGGTATGACTAGGTAAACCCATCAGAGTACTGAATAGGCTTGCTGGCAGCAGGGCATTCTACCTAGTGAAGATGGTAATCTGACAAAAATAAATAATAAATTTAAACTTGTCCTGATGTACGACATTACTTGCAGACAAATATGACATGAATTATGTGTGGTTAAGATAAGGTTAATGAACTCCATCAACTTTCCATTGGGAAATAACTCTAAGACTATCTTGAAACTCTCTTGCCTACCTCTTCTTATCTATATATAGGATCTCTTATCCTATAGGTGGGGCCATCTTCTAATTGTCTTGTAAGACCAAGCTGTGAAATTTTATCTTTACACTTGGCATACAATAAATCTTCGGCTATTGGGGGATACTGATTGGTTTCCTATACTTTTGATTGTGAGGTGTCACAATACTTAGGTGTGGGGGAGGAGTTCATGAGCTGACAAATGATCATTGCCTAGAGAAGTAGATATTTGCAATAATTTTTGTATTATTTCCATGATACAAGTTATTACATTGATAGTCATTTTATTTTTTATGATTAACTCCTGTGTGCTATAAATTACTAAACATATACTTAACATACCACTCTTTATCGGTTTATCTTTCATTACAAGCTGCATATTGTAGGATTGACAATACATGTTTTTCTTGCTATAACTTGTTCATTGTAGGTTTTGACATTATATGTCATATGCAAGAGGGGTGAGTGAGCATGATGACAAAATCAACAACAAGGGAACATTCTGCCTCTACTCATTTAGGACCGTGATATTCAAAAACACTTCAAATTTGCAGGCTATCCATTACAGGAAGTGAAAATGTATTTAACACAGAGGTACTGGATGAAGTACCGTATGAGGTGCCATATGAAATGCCATATGAGGTGCTGAACGAAGTGTCATGTGAATTACACACCAGTAACTGTCCTATATTCCATGTAACTAGAACTCAATTACATTCAATTGAATTAGTTGTAGACATTGATTGTAGATGCTCCATATGTTTATGATCAAATGTCCAAGTCAAAAGACTTGGACATTGATCTAACCACACATCATTACATTACCCAAAAACGATCCATCGAGTTCAAATTTCCCACACATAACAGCCCATGCGCACATGTGTGTAACGCACTCCACTATAAGTGCATTCAAAATCAGGTTGGGCAACCATTATCTCCATTTTCCCTTGGCATTTTCTCTACCATGCGTTAAGGAATCGAGCCTAACCTCTGCCAATTCATCCCCTATTCAAATCGTGCTCAGATCATGCCCAATTTGTGCCATCTCTTGGTCTGTTCACGCCCTTGCTTGGTTAATTTCACCTCTGTCACAATGCCCAGGAGATACGAACCCTCTTCCTATGCAGACTTGTTTGCCATTCCCGAATTTGCACAGTGCAGAGAAGTTTTTTTGCGCACAGGCTGGGGGCCATTTTTGTCTAGCTTGCAGGGCCACGATGATGGCCTCTCCATGCAATTTGCAGTCCGTTTCGATGGTAAGAAAACATATGTAGGATATTTGTCGTTTGAAGTTTCAGAAGAGTCCATTACTGCAGCTACAAAGCTCCCAAGAATGGGAGATAGATGGTTCAAAAATCGCCAATTTTCGCGCTCAAGTTATAATAGGGTGTTTAAGCCCAAATTCGAGAGCATTTCAGGAGAAAAAGGGTATGCTAAGGAGTGGATAAAGGAAGAATTGATCAACCCCCTCATCATCATCACAAGGTTAATTACATGTGAAGGTAGATACACTACTTTCAAAGCTTGTCATTTTAGATTGCTAGCTCATTTCCTGTTCAACAAACCTTTGAACTTCCCCTTCTATTTCCTCAAAATCTTGGAGAATATGTCCTCACAAGTGAGGAAGAACATGACTAACCCCCACAATGGTCTCTTCCACCATGGATTGATCAAACTCCTCAGTTTAGCCGAACTAGAGAAACAGGGGAAAAATTGGGATGCCTTTATCTACCAATTTGCAAACCCTCACTTGACTATTAAGACTGACAAAAATACACTTAGACTAAAAACTATATCTCCATCCAAACCTCGCTCTCCAAGAAATCCAAACCCCATTGCACAAACCCTCTCTTTGCCGGAACAATACCAAAAGCTTGTTGATATCCCTATTTCTTCATCAGGTAAAAAGACCAAGAGCAAAGACCAAAAGAAGCCTATTTTTAACCCCCCAATGCCTTCACTCTCTCTTGATCCTACACCTAAAAATCTCCAAGAAGTAATGCATCAAGACTTTCATTCACACAAACAAGAGGGGATCCAATCGATTTGGTAAAGGATCCTTTCAGAAGAGTACCCGGAGCACAAGAACCAAGCCTTATGCAAAACCTCCACCTGCTTCGGATCCTATCCAAGTGTCCTCTGACCTTGAGAGCCCTCATAAGAAACTTAGGGAAGTTTCTGCGGATGGATTAAAGCCACTAAGGAAAAAAAATCAGAACCTACCTCTCCTTACCAATCTCCCATCACTCCTACTTCACCCATGCCCACTCTAGATCCTAAAACTGATATATTATCCACATCCCTCAAAGGATCTAAGCCTTCCTTGGAGATCACTGATTCTGCCCCAACCATAGAGGAGACACAAAAGGAAAACCATCAGCTTCTCCAACAGTTGGAGGAAAGGAAGACAATAGACACACATCTTCATCATGATAATGCGGTCCTTCAGGAAAAAGTTAACTCTCTTCAATGGTTGGTCGATGAAATGACCAAATCCAACCACAGCCTCAGAGCACAACTGAAGCAGCATAAGAGGCACAAGGCAAAGTCTTCTCAGAAAGAAGGAGAGGCTTCTAAAGCCGATCCTCCTTAGCAAGCCTAGTCACGAGGGGTAACTTCTTTTTGTTTGCAGTGGGACCGAAAAAATCGTAAGTGTGGGGGTAATGTTGGGCTTGAGATATGATCACTTTTATGACGGTTATTATACAATTTTTCCACATGAACATATGTGTTTTTCATCTTTTGAAGGAGCTTTTTGAAGAATTTTATGATAAAACGGTATGATCGACATAAGGTACGTATGATTCACGTTTAATGATTGTATCAAGTATAATTCATCATGTTTTTACACTTCCAAGGATCTGATTCATGTTTTTTAATGTTATAGGGTGAAAATGCACTACGTTTCTGCTTCTGGCACTCAGTTCGACACTCATTCCAGCACTCATTCCGGTACCCAATCCGACACTCTGTCCAGCATTGTGTATTGCACAAAAACGGAGGGTGACTTGGCGATTATGGTATTGGCGGCTAGTGATGGGTGAATCGGGAACATGGGTTTTGTTCGTGCTTGCCCCCTCCAACTACTGAGCTCCCGACAACTCAGTTTCAGTTGTTCAAGAGGGCGATTATTGACTTGCTCTGTTTTATCAGTTAGGGCATCATTTAATGCAAATTGCCGAATTTAGAAGTGGTTTGACCCTACTGTGGTCGACCACTTGGTCTGTAAACATTATAAATACCATCGAGGTGGTCAGACATAAGTTAAGTAGCAGAAGCATCAATGTGATAGCTAGAAATACGTTTTTACTCTGTTTTTCCATTTTACATTGCCAAATTAGACAATAACTGCGTTTTTGAGTCTTTATGGTGAATTCATCTTGCTGAGCACGTGGTGTGCTTTTAGAAAGTGACCACGAATTACTGGGGGGCCCACCAGTAGTCTGGTAATTGTCTTTGTGTTTGTTTATGCATTTCATAGTTTAGTTGTTCTCTTTATTTTCCTATACATGCATTTTTATTATGTTAATTAGTTTGCTGTTGCAATTTTATTGCTTTGACTCTCTTTTGCAGGTTAGTATGATGAATTGTGTTAGCATGCATTAATCTTGTAGTTAGGAATGAATCTACAGACCCCTAGACTAACCCCATGTGTAATTAGATATTAGATTACATATTTATTTATGATTTTAGAATCAAGTTTAAAACAGAGTATTAATTAGAATAGAACAAAGTTTTTATATGAGCTTTCTTCGACAAGGATTTGATGGATGGATAGGATCAATTTCAGTTTTTAATCATAGCTTGCTTATTTCATTTTTATGTAGAATTGGCTTAGCTAGTTGTTGATGAATGCAGTTGTTAGTTCACTTTTTAATGTCATGTTTTAATATATGTTTTTAATCATTTCTTTATTGCAACTTGAATTGTTAGAAAATATATAGCATAGTTTCATTTTACGTAATTTATTTCCTAGATTTAGATTTGTTGCCATGTTTTACAAACAGTGTATGCTTGTCATTGATGGCAAGTACAACAACAAAGATGGCAACAAACGTGCAAAGGATTGTAGGCAGGTCATTGATGACAAGATCAGAGTAAGCATCGATGAAAAACAAGAACAAAGTAAGCTCAGGAGTAATTAGCGTAGAGTTGATCGCAGTGCCTAAGCTCGGGAGGAGAAACGTTAGTGATCGTTGGATCCCAGTTAAATTCTTGAAAGAAGGAGGACCGTCAGATCTGATTGTAGACAAGAATAACACGTAGAAGTGGAGGACAGATCTTAGGCATCAGATCTGAGCATAAGTTCCAACCATCGTTAGATCAGGAAGAACTTGCATGATTGAAGTGGTGGTCTAACTCCATTTCAGAGTTTTGGCTATCGGGATTTCAGAAATCGGGAGATGGAGATGTCAAGAACTCCTACCACAGGAGTCTCAAAATCACGATATGTGAAATCACAAATTAATCCTAACCATCAGATCGAGGACTGATCTAAACCGTTGATCAGGCACAATGAAGGCTCGTAGAGTTGCGAAGCCTCGATAAAATCTTGACCGTTGATCCAAGAGGGATGCGTGGCAGAAGATCAGAGCATGTCAAAGACTCCATTTCGGGGTTTCTTGAATCATGACTTGGAGAGTCAAGAAACAATACCACAGGAATGCCGAAATCGCGAAATGATCTGAGCCGTTAGATCAAGGTTTGATGTGGACTGTTGATCCAAACCCATTTCGGGGTTTCGGATACCGGAAGTTGGAGTGTCGAAACACTTTGCAATAAGAATGCCGAAATTGCGATATGCGAAATCGCGATACAATCGGAGCCATTGATTCAAGATCTGATCTGGACTATAGAATCATAGGACAAGTGGAAAGCGATTGGAATTTTGCTGACTTGGAGTCAATAGAGCATGCTGTGGAAACTCGCTAGATGCGAGATTGTGAAAAGATTAGGACCGTCAGATTACCAAGAACGTGGATCGTTGATCTGAGCTCCATCTCGGAGTTTCACCTATCGTGACTTGGAGTGACGAGAACCTCCATCTAAGGAATTGCGAGATGCAAATTCACGATGAGATCTGGACCATCAATACACCAAGATTATGGACCATTGATCTAAGCTCCATCTCGGAGTCTCGCCTATCGCGACTTGGAGTGACGAGAACCTCCATCTAAGGAACAACGAGATGCAAATTCACGATGAGATCTGGACCGTCAATTCATCGAGATCGTGGGCCGTTGATCAGGGTCGAGGAAGGTCATAAGGTCACGGAAATACCGAAAAGGTGAAATGGATGTAGCTTGTGGTCACATCAGTGGAAGATGGGGGAAGGAGCTAGTGCAGACAAGCTCCTTTTCAAAGTTTCGAGGATTGCGATTGGGAGTGTCAAGACACTTGGTCACATGAATGCCGAATTGTCGAATGCTGAAATGCCGAAATGAATGCAAGATCCCATGGAGCCAATCCAACGGTGTAGGTGAATTTGAGTATGATTGGAGGGCTAATGTTGCTCTTCACAGTGTAACTGCTAGAAACCATTGATGGTTTCTTCCAGAAGATTCAAAGAGACTTCTGTGTGATCGCCAGAGGAGCTGAAGAGTCTCCAAGCTTCTTCCAGTGAATGAAGACTATTATTAAAGGGGATTGAGAGATGGATGAGCATTGAAGTCTGTAACTGAAACAGAAAGGATAAGCTCGACTGTGCCAGAGAAGATGAGTAGTCTCAACTTCCAGAGAGGCTGAGGAATCTCAGCTAAACACCCAATGATGTTGGACGCATAGTGGGAACCACCAGAGAAGCTGAAGAGTTGTGATGATCAAGCAGAGCACTCAAGATGTGGAGCAGATTGGCACGATGTGAGCATGCAGAGGAATTGCACACATTGAATGCACAAGGTGCACAAAAGATATAAGTACACAGTATAGAGAAGAGATGCGGTTGCGGTTGTGATGAGGGATTCAGGAGGGCAGAAGGAGGAGAGTACAAAAACTGAAATGCAGAGCAGAAGAATGGTAGATCAAATGGACATGGCACACAATGTGTAATGTGAGAAGAACATAAAGCATAGAGGATTGTGCAGAAGACACTGATGCAAACATAGCAACGCAATATAGCAGAACAATGATAAGTCTGGTAAGCCAATGATAAATATTGTATCACTGTGATAAGTTTCATTAGCAAAGATTTATATTTTTGGGTGGTAGGGAGGTGCAAGGGAGGACTGGTGTCCTCAAAGGTTCAAGTGGGAGCTTGAACATAGGGAGTTGGTGCTTCCTTCTAGTTGGTGCTAGAGAAACCAGGGAGTTGGTGCTTCCTTCTAGTTGGTGCTAGAGAAACCAGGGAGTTGGTGCTTCCTTCTGGTTGGTGCTTCCTTCTAGTGGGTGCTAGAGAAAAACAGATATTTGGTGCTCTCAACAAGTTGGAGCTTGCAAAACAGAGGTTGTAGCCTCACAATGATTTGGTGCTCATATGTATGATAATGTAAATAATGTAAATAATACTTATCATATAAAGAAGAAGAGGTTTTTACCCTGTATGGGTTTCCTCGGGAAAATATCTATCTTTGTATTTCTCATATATGTGACTGATGTTGAATGTGCCATTGCTTATTTCCTTGCATTATTGTGATCATCATTGAGTGCCTTGTAAAGAATTTAAAAGAAGCATAATTGTTTAAGCATGGGAACAACTGATTCACCCCCCCTCTCAGTTGTGCAACAATTGGTATCAGAGACGACCCCTTATATCTAAGGGTAGATCCTAGAGCTTAAACATGTCAAGCCATGAAGGAAATTCGACCAATAAGGCCCCTCTGTTCAATGGAACAAACTTTGCCTTCTGGAAAGTTAGAATGAGAACCTACATAATGGATTTAGGTGCAGATGTCTGGGATGTGGTAGATACTGGTTATGTAAAGCCACTTGTGCTAGCTAATAAGGATGACAAGCTAGAATTTAGTTTCAACACTAAGGCTATGAATGCTATCTTGAGTGGGCTTGCAGAAGCAGAATTCGAAAAAGTTATGCACCTAGGAACTACCAAAGAAATGTGGGACAAACTCATTAGCAGTTATGAAGGTAATGAGAAGGTAAAGGATGCCAACCTTCAAACCTACAGAATACAGTTTGAACAACAAAAGATGAAGGGAGATGAAACAGTTGGAAAGTACTTTCTGAGAGTAGAAGAAATGGTAAATGCAATGAAAGCACTTGGTGAAAAAATTGAGGAACCTTCTTTAGTTCAGAAAATCTTTAGATCTCTCCTAGATAGGTTCAACCAAAAGGTCTCTGCTATAGAAGAACTTAATGATCTAAAAACCTTGGAGTTTGATCAACTTATAGGAACATTGACTGCTTACGAAATGAGAATAGTTAAAGATAAACCCACCTCCAGATAAGCATCATTCAAAGCAGACAAGAATGAGGATTCTGAGCCCGATGAAATTGAAGCAAAATTTGTGAAGAGACTGAAGAAAGGATTAGGAAAATACAAAGGTAAACTACCTTTCAAATGTTTCAACTGTGGTAGAATAGGTCATTTTGCAAATAAATGTCCCCACAAAAGAAAGGATCAGATGTATGAAGATGAGGAGAAGCATAAACACATGAATTTCTTTAAAGAGAATAACTTTAAGAAGAAAAGTCTTTGCGTAAACAATGAGGATGATCCTTCAAATGATGAAGACTATGACTCCCATATTGAAGATAAATTAAATGACTTCATACTTATGGCCAAAGAGGATTATTATAATAAAAACACAGGAAGTGAAGTTAATGAAGAAGAAGCTATGGTTGACATGGAAGGAGAACTGATCAGTGCACTGGAAGAGATTGACAGACTAAGAATTAAGAACATAAAGAAAAGACAATTGCTGATACAGTTTGAGAAAGACAGTAAAAAACCTGATGAAGACCTTGTCCTACTAAAAGTAGAATTATAAGAGGCAAATAAAATCGAAGACATTATGAAACGAGAATTATCAGAAAAGAAGGCGAGATGTGAAGCATTAGAAGAAGTAGTGAAAACTAGGAAAGAGATGGAGAAGATTCAAGCCTTGTATAATCAGAATCTGTCAAGTATCAAAGCCTCAGAAGGATTAGCCACCATCCTGAATCAGAAAAGGAATCCAAAGTTGAAAAATGGTTTGGGTTATGAAGAGGGATCAAGTAGTGGCAAGCCAAGAAACGAAGAACCCATCAAGTTTGTCAAATGTACAACCAATAACAACAATGAACCTGCAGGAACAAAGGAAGACAATCAGACGCCTAGGACGAGTAAGGTAAAAGATGACAGAATTCAATCTATAGAATAAAGAAGTAATGCGCTCACTGCTGAAAGATGTCATCAGCCTGGAAGAAATCGATTTGCACAAAGAAGACAACCATTTTCCAGGTACAAAGAATTTTTCCATGGCTATTGTTTCTACTGTTCTAACTTTGGTCACAAAGCTGTAAATTGTTCCTTAAGACTTAGACATGAGCAATTGAGATTTCAAAGGAATAAATACTTCCTGCAACAAAGAATGATACAATCAAGTAATAATCCTTCACAGACTGTAAATTGCCAAATTAAGTTTAGACACATACAACTAAGGAGGCCAAGAAATAATCAACAGTCAATAAGTAGACAACACTGCAACAATAAGTTTGACCTATTGAATAATGAAGTTGAATGCTACACCTATCATAACTTTGAACATAAATCTATTGACTGTCGGCTAAGGAACTATGAACCAGATTCGAAATCCCCTGCTGAAAATGTCAAGTTTTGGAAGAAGAAGGAAAGTGACAAGTGTGGATTAGTATTGACCTCTCAAAGAAAAATGAACCCTTGGTACATAGACAATGGATTCTCTAAATACATGATGGGAGACAAAGACAAGTTTCTATCTCTAAGTGAAAGCAAATCAGGAAACATAACCTTTGGAAATGATGCTCCAGGGAAAATAAAGGGCAAAGGGATGGTGAGCTTAAGTAATGGAAAAGGAAAATCCCAAGATGCTCTACTTGTGGATGGGCTGAAACATAATCTACTCAGTGTAATTCAAATGTATGACAAAGGATGTGAAGTGTTGTTCACGTCCAAGGACTGCAAGATAAAGTCTGTAAACTTAGGACAAGTGGTGGCCAAAGGCATAAGGACAGAAAATAATGTGTATGTGCTAAAAGAAAATAGAGAAGAATGTCATCTAAGCAAACATGATGAAAGCTGGTTATGGCATAAAAGACTTGGACATCTAAACTTTGACCACTTAATCAAACTCAAAAAACTCGAGGTAGTAAAAGATCTTCCAAGAATATCAAAGCCCCAAGATTCAATGTATAAACCCTGTCAAGTAGGGAAGCAAAATAGGACACAGTTTAAGTCCAAGAGATTTACTTCAACAGAGAAAGCACTCCAACTAGTTCATATGGATTTATGTGGACCATCAAGATAGGAAGGCACAGGGAAAGAAAACTACTTCATACTGATTATCGATGATTACTCCAGACTTACTTGGGTTGCCTTTCTCAAAGAAAAAGCTGAAACATTTGAGAAGATTAAAATATTTAAGGCTTTAATAGAGACTTAAACAGGCAAGAGGTTAAAGGCAGTAATATTAGATCGGGGAGGAGATTTTATGTCAAGAGACTTCAAGGAATTTTGCGATGAGCATGGGATCAAGAGAGAATACACAATCCCAAGAACTCCACAACAAAATGGAGATGTTGAGAAGCAAAATAAAACAGTGCAGAAAATGGCTAGGTCAATGATGAAAGAGAAGAACATTGGTCAAACCTATTGGGTAGAAGAAGTAATACACACAACATTCCATGTGCTTAACAAAGCCCACCTCAGACCACAAAGTGACAAGACACCTTATGAATTACGGTTTGGAAGACTTGCCTCAATCAAACACTTCAGAGTCTTTGGGAGTAAATGATACATAAAGAATAATGATGAGAACCTCAACAAATATGATGACAAGGCTAATGAAGGTATCTTCTTAGGGTATGCTACAAACAGTAAAGGATATAGATGCTATAATAAGAGGATGCATAAAATGGTTGACTGTATTGATGTAAAAATTGATGAAGGAATCCCAACAAGAGAGGTGTACAGTAATGAGTCTTTTACAGAAGGCACAACTAAAGCTGAAGATGAACAGGTCCAAGAATAGAAAAATGAAGACTCTGAATCAGATGAAGACTTAGACACTTAGACAGACTCAAATCAACAGTCAACTACAAATTCCTCCTCCAGAATCATTCAAAAGAATCATCCTGCAAGTCAGATAATTGGAGAAAAAGATAAAGGTGTACAAACCAGGAGAAAACTAATCAAAAACATCGAACAATCTCATATAGCTTTCATATCCATGTTGGAACCCAAGAATTTTAATGAAGCCAACAAAGATGACCACTAGGTTAAAGCAATGAATGAAGAACTTGATTAGATTGAGAAAAACAATACGTGGGAGATGGTTCAAAGACCTGAAGGTAAAAACGTCATTGGCTCCAAATGGATCTTTAAGAATAAGTTGAATGAGCAAGGACAAGTTATCAGGAACAAATCAAGGTTAGTCTGTAAAGGCTATGCTCAGATAGAAGGATTGGATTTTGATGAAACATTTGCGCCCATAGCAAGATTAGAAGCTATCAGAATGTTTCTTGCCTATGCTTGTCATAAAAGGTTTAAAGTCTATCAAATGGATGTCAAGTCAACTTTTCTAAATGGAGATTTAAGTGAAGAAGTC
>ML797094.1:30477-62205 GCA_009831015.1 Picea engelmannii
GATGAAGTGGATATTGTTTTGGGATATCCTTGGATAGAATCAATGGGTACCATTAATATTAATGTGCAAAAGAAGTTTTTAAAGTTGTGGTACAAGAAAAAGAAAATCACATTGCAGGATGTGTCTCTTAGTAAGAAAGATGGGCCCATGGAGGCTAGCAAATAAGTTATTGCCCAATCTGAAGTTGAATCAGAGGCAGAGTCTACAGAAGGAGATGAAGCAAAACTACAAGAAGAACATAATCATGAAGCTGAGGTCATCGAATCAAAGGCACAAAGTGTTGTAGATTTGAAGAAAAAAGAACAAATTCCTACATTTGTTGTATATCTTCATCCACATCATATAGAGATGCAAAAGTCATCAAGGTAAGGGCATGTGCATCAACACATTTATGCACCAGTAGGGCACTAGACATGAAACCGATCAAGAGGTGCATGGAGGACTACCAACACTATGAGAAGAGCTCAAGCTACAGAAAAAATCCCATGGCAACCCCAACATGATGCAGAGAAAGATAAGGGTGGAAAGGTAGAAGATAGACATCATGTTCGACTTCCATTGGGATGGATGGATGGTCGTACTTGGTACCAGTTGGCTACATTTCTTAGCCGATCATATTGTATGGTTTCTTCTCATGTTTCGAGGACAAAACATGTGAAGGGGGATGGAATGCACTATACCTAGGGAGGTAATATGGGGTACCTAGGGAGGTACCCAATGGGAATGTATTTATGTATTATTAGTGGAAGTCATTTAATATATGGGAATGTGGTCATTCAATGTAAGGTGGACTAGGTCCACTATATTAATAAAGGCCCACTATGGTAGTTGGATGTAATAAATGTGAGAAGTCTCTCTAGAAGGTTCCTAGGAGATAGGGAGAGCTATATGAATAAGTGTAGGCAATGTAATGAAACATAGTGAAGAATATTGTGATTGTACAAGCAATGATTTCTTGAGGATTTTTATCCTTCCATAAGGATTAATACATGGTGTTACCCTACCTCAAGGGTTTTGGATATTTCTTGTGTTCATTGTTATGGTGAATGGTTTATGTTTTATTCTTGGTTATTTATGAAGTATATTTACAGATCTGGTTTAGGTACTTAACACTCCCAAATAATTTACTGTCACATAGAAAAAATAGTTGGTAGTGTGCGCTACAGACTATTAGTTGATTGCAGGTCATTTATACAAGTTAGGTGTATATGGAATGCGTGACGGAGCATGAATGATCCATAGTGTTAGCAAAAGCACATGAAGGCATAGTTGGAGGACACTATGCAGGAAACCCTACAACACGGAAGGTGTTGCGCGCATGATTATGGTGGCATACAATACATAAGGACACAAAGGAATATTGTCATACCTGTGATGTCTATCAGAGGGTGGGAAAACCATCCAAAAGGGATGAAATGCCACTTATTCCCCAAGTAACTTTACATGTATTTGATAAATGGGA
This sequence comes from Picea engelmannii, assembly GCA_009831015.1. Lineage (NCBI taxonomy): Eukaryota > Viridiplantae > Streptophyta > Pinopsida > Pinales > Pinaceae > Picea > Picea engelmannii. The sequence goes on from ML797094.1 coordinate 31,940, forward strand.
TGTGGATTTCATTGGACTCATTAATCCACCAACAAGGAGGTTAGAATCCATATACATCATCACTGCGACAACATACTTAACCAAATGGGCAGAAGCAACCCCAATAAAGGGTTGCAACACAATTTCTCTTTGAGAATGTGGTGACCAGATTTGGATGTCCCAAAATTTTGTTGAGTGATAAGGGAACTCATTTTATTAATAGTACAATCAGATATATGATAGAAGAATTTGAGATACATCATCAGAAGATCACACCTTACCATCCCCGGGAAAATGGTACAATAAAATATTTTAATAAGATTCTAGAAAATGCATTGAGAAAGATTTGCAATGTGAATAGGGATGACTGGGATTTTAAGGTATCAACAGTCTTATGGGCTTACAAGAATACATGCAAGAAGCTTATAGGAAAAACACCATTCAGACTTGTGTATGGGAAGGAAGAAATGGTTCCATTGGATTATTTAGTACCTAGGCTATGCATTGCAACAATCACCAACATGATAGAAGAAGGTGTTGTGTAGGAAAGATTGGATCAGTTGATGGAGCTGGAAGAACACGATTTAAGGAAGGAGATCTAGTTCTCCTCTATGATAGCAGGTATTTACAACACCTTGGAAATTTCAAGATGCATTGGTTATGTCCTTATCAAGTAGAGGCCATAAAAAATGGAGGTGTTGTGCGACTGAAATATCTTGCAGGGAAGAATCTCAGAGGAATGGTGAATGGCAGTTGACTGAAGCTATATCAAGACAATCAAACTAAAAAAATGAGGTGAAAACAAAGAGAGAAGGTATAATTGTACATATTGTATATAATAGATGTTAGAAGAAAAATACAGAAATCCATAAAAGGAATAAATGTAACAAAAAGACAAAAAAATAGGAGAATATTAGAGGTTTTGATGTAGTAGAAATACTAGCATTAACAATGCGCCGCAAAAAAACCAGTGTTGAAGACACTGCGCATTGGAAAATAGTTGATAGAAACAAAAAGTGGAGCGCACATGAAAAAGTGAAAAAGTGAAAAATGTGAGTGCGAAACAAATTTCAGTATGCCTTCTCTCCTATAAATCCGGAAAAAGGGGGGAAATGTGGTCATTTGTGTTTTTCGCTAAGGAGAAGAATGAAGAGGGAAATTTAATCACGAGAGAGTGAGAATTTGGGAGAGCAGGTTGTGAATTAGAGATTAGTAGTCTGTATATTAGCAAGATGTCACTACAACAAGTTGGAGTTCCAATGAGGGTCGGTTGAAACACAAGAAATAACACTCAAGTGACGTAAACAAGGACATAGGACATGCCAACAATCGTGGATGTTGATGAAATTCATACGCCAAACTATGAGCCTACTACCACATAGGTCAAGGAAGAAGGAAACCCATCACAGGAGGCCAGATAGCCTAAGGAAGATGCAAAAAGGACAGAATCTGATGCGTCGAGAGGGAAAGGTCCACAATAGGAAGAACATGCCATGGTTTCAGTGCAATAGGGCCTAGAGCCAGAAGAAGAGAAAGAAATAGAGCACGAGGGCATACCATAGGTCGGGGCATCATCCTCGTAAGGAAAGAAGAAAGCTCAAGCTAAAAGAAGTGTGCAAGGCATACAACGCGCACAACAAGAATTGACAAATTTCATGCCAAAAATACCAGAGGGAGTAAAAGAAGATGATAATATGGCAGGAGGAGTAAACACCATGAAGTACTCAGACAACAACATGTCAGACACAGTTAAATTCCTAGATTTGGCGCAACACAATTACATGGAGAGTAGAGGAGAGGGCCCATCAGGCGCACCACAATTATAGCCTGCGTAGTGGATCCTGGGGCTCTGCAACACAAGGATAATGAATCTGTTAGATATACCTCACTTTTTCCACGATAAACACATCAATGGATGTGTGAAACAACTCCTAGCAAGGTTGCATGGAGGAATTTTGTGGATGGATAGGTCAATTCCTATCAATGTAGATTTGATTGCAACTATCACTGGGCTACCCATGGATGGGGAGAAGCCAGAGCAATATCTGGAAGATAAAAATAAGAAAAAGTCCATTTCTGACGAAATCAAGGCAAAGTATGGCACAGATAGAGAAAACAGGGGAATCAGGATCAACAACATAAATGATCCTGCAACGAGATTTTCTACAAGGATTCTAGGGTGAAAATTAATGCGCAAATGCATGAAGGTGGAAGTACCAACAAGAGTGGTAGCGGTTGCAATGAAGTGCATGAAGGGGAGCTCGATGAGCTCGACCCCTTATTTACTCAATTCCTTCCTGGAGGACTGTAAGGATACACGTGATTATGTCTCTAAGTTCCACTACTCATGGTTACTCATCCTCAGTTCAATTGTAGGATGGAAAGAACCAACATACAATATGTTCCCTCAGAGAGTAGGAAAGTGTGGCACAACACGATACACTTCTCTTAGGAGCACAAAAATATAAACCAATGAAAACTAGGGGAAGGAATGCCTGCTGGAGAAACAATGAAAATCATAGTGTAGAGGAGTGCCAAATTTATCATAACACCTGAGATGTTGTTCATCTACGAGGAGGCAACACAAAATACCCTGAAGTAACTTGAGACATTGGACTTGGCATTGGCCAAGATTTTGACGAAGGCAATGTATAAATTACATATTAGTGTCACGTAGGAAATTCAGTCCAGAACAAGGTCTGATGCGATGAACTTATAGATAATGCAGGAAGAGAATATCACATTGAAGGAAGCAATCAACCAAGAAGGGTAGGAAAATAATATTATGCAACAAAAGGTAGAGGAGGTGGAGAAACACATAAGTGAAGTATTCCAAACCATCCTGAACAACGCAGATTCAAAGCAAGTATCTTCTGAGGAGAAGATGAGGAAAATGACACAGGCCTTGAAGAAGTACAAGGACCAAATAAAGGATATGGAGGAATACGCAGTACCCACTACTCCTCCAGAATTCATAGCGCAGCGAGAGAAAGACACAATGACATTTGCAAAAAACATAGCGCATGTGATACAACAAATAACAGAGTTGTTGGAGAAGAGCGCCCAACTAGGTACACAACTCTTAGAAGATGGGAGCCTGCCAGATTTGCAAGGAAGGGAAGATAAAGTGCATGCAGTAATGGAAGACTTAAAATAATGACAAAAGACAATGCCACTGCCCAATAAAATCAAGACTATGATAGAGATGAAGATCCTATAGGCAGAGGAGAAAGCAGTGCAGGTGCAGAATATTGCAAGATAGGCTCAATTGGATCCCCTGCAAGAAAAGGCGGAGTATATTGTCATGGAGATTGACGTAGAAAAATCAAGGGTAGAGCAGATAGGATTGGAGGGAGGAGAAATAGTGAGACCTCCAGTCACTGTGAAGAGGTAGAAACCATGGTAGAGAAGAGAAACCAGACTCGGGAGCAATGCCAACAAGAAACATAGATGTATGAAGCACTGACACATGAAGTGAAAGATGTAGGAGTCAGTGAGTGACTCAGGACGAGTCATGATGTTAGTGTTGGGGGCTTGTTATCCTAGGCCAATTTTGGGAAAGAATCAAGGCAGCACCGAAAAATAGGGAGCACACCGAAATTAGAGAAAAACAATGCCGAGAAAAGCAGTTACAAAGTGTACAAACTGCTGTGAAGCAGTTGGAAAGTGGACATGCACCAACTCAGAGAATGGTTGGATCATGGACCAACCGAGAATAAGTCAAGGGGAAATTGGACAAACATAACCCACTTAGGGTTAGGGTTTTTGTAAGGGCTTTGTCCCATTCTTGGTATAAGTAGAATGTATTAGGACTGAGAAAAGAGGGAGTTCATAGAGTCTTTTAGTTGGTTTGACTATTTTGTTGTTACATGGTTAGGTTTGTGGCTAGAATTTCTCATATTTGTGAGGAATATTACGATCTGTGGAGATCGGTTGTAATGGAGGAAGGAATGTATAGTGCACAACACTAGATTTTGCATGAATATGAATAAAGAGACAAAGCAACAAATCTTTGTGGATGTATCCTAGGAGGGGGTGAACCACAATATATCCGTGTCATGTGTATGAATGTTTTTATTGCTTACAATTATATTTGAGTTAATGAACTATATGGAAAATATGATAAAATAATAGATGGAATAATACTACACAACATTGAATGAATCTGTGTTATTGGTAGGAGTTTGGAGTAGTATAATAAATGGAAATTTGAAGGCCAGGAGTCGAGTATATCTAATGCCCCTAAGAGAGATACACATCCCATCCCATGGTTGCAGTCATCTGAGTCCTGTGACCACCCATTGAAGCCATCTCGGGTGAGACTAAACATTGCACTTTGTGCGTTGTGTTGTCTTCTGGTATCCAAAAGGGTCGATGGTTGAAGGGTTGTTGGTAGTCTTGGAGTTAGAACCTGGGTCAACCCATAAGTAGTCAAGACCAACTTTGGTTTTCACGTCAACTCCCATGTCTTCTAAGGTAACATGTTCACGTCATACCCTAAGTCCAAAATAATATTATCCACATCATACTCTCCAATCTGCGCACTGAATCAAAATTATTCATTGGTTCGCTTCCTACGTAGTACCTAATTTACCATCCTTTGTGCAGCTAGAGTTTCCCTTCCTCTTGTGTAGTGATCAATCATGTTCTATAATGTACTCAACACAACCTCATCTTTGATTAACTCTACACAACTTCTCAAGAATTTTGTTCATGTACTTACCTTCCCGGTTGGATTATATGGTATTTCTTGATCTTCTTCATGAGGTGTTCTTGATGTTGATGCTCCCTAATCCCTTCAGAGTACTTCTTTCCTTTCCCTCTGATATGTCTCCTTTTCTTTCCGACGATCAAAGGATAGTATGGGCCCTGCTGACTTTCATACCCATTGTTCTATATGCGTTCCTTCATCTATCCTATCAGTCCTTGTTCTAGATCCTCCACATGTAACAATGACTACTTTGCGTCCTTCATTGCGTCTTTTGGCTGATATCATCTACACATTTAGATTTAGATTCAGGTTCTAGTTTCCTCTATCTTGCCACATCACAACTAGTTGGGGATAGTCTTATGTAGGATGATCCAGTGCTTTGCAGTATGTGCATGTCATACATGGATTATAGAATTCATGGGCCAAGTGTATAGATTGATCACAGTTGTAACATATAATCGATCCTCTTCCTCCTCTTATAAAATTACCTCTTCCTCGACCTCGACCAATGTTTCCTCTATTCCGTTGATTGAAACCCCTTTGATTGTTATATTTTGGAACCCTTGCTTTTTCTGCAACATTTTCTTCCTAGATCCTATACATATCGACTGTGCGCTCCTTCATAAATTCGAACGCACGACAATCCTTCTCCTCGTGTCCTACAAATTTGAAAAAATTGCAAAACAAGTTCTTTGGCACACTTTGGTACTTCTTTAGTAGTTGAAACTTTGTTGGGTGATGGACCCGTTTCTTACATATCTCATAGTATCCTCCTCTCGGAAATGGTTTCGGTGCTCTTGTCACCAAATATTGTGTTAATGCTGGGAATTCGTCCTTGTGATGGACTTCAGTCCTACATTTTGTACACTAGTCTTGATCATGTTTCTCCTTTCCCTTTGTCAGCTCTTCTAATTGAATTGTCAATGCAGCCAACTGCGTGTGAACTTGCATCATTCCGCCATTGTCTCTCACTAGAGATGACTCCAATTTCATTTTAATTTGTAGTGCCTCGAGCTGTGATGCAAACTTTTACTGGATCAATGGCCTGTTAATATGTGGTAGAATCCTTGCAATAAACCATTCTTGGTGTTGTTGATCAGAGATCTGGAAAGTTAATCTACCCATAACATCCTTAAATCTCTGGTTGTAATCCCATACCGACTCTATTTGTACCTATTTGATCTCCTTCAATTCTGTGATGTACTGCAACTTTGACTTTGTCTTCTTGAACTCCTTCAACAATGCTTTCTTAATATCTGCCAATGTCCTAGCACGTCCTATAGGCACGGTGCTATGTAACTTCATATACCATACTAGCACATGACCCCTAAAGGTTGTTTCTAACTACACAATCTTCACAACTTCATCCTATACGTTCTTTGCGAGCCAAATCGTCTCACACACGAACAAGTGTTGTTATGGGTCCTCTTAACCAATTCCTTGGAACTCGAACATCCTAAGAGTATTATCCACCTTGGCCATGTTTTTTGATGTATTCCCTCCTCTTGGTGATGTTGTTTGACTTTGATTATGACTCTACACACTACTTACAATATTCTAACTACTACTACTCAGTCCTCCTTGGCTAACTACAATTGCTTTTGACAAATCTACAAATGATGCTTTTGATTGTGGTGATGCACACAGGGTCATGGATTCAATGAAAGATCCTGTCTGAGTAGGACTTGCTATATCTTCTATTATCGGAATGGACTGGAAATCTTCTTCTTCCCTTAGGTATGGTACCTCGATGATTTAGACTAGTGCACAATGTTCTATCCCCTTTGGATCACTGCATAAATATCTTCTCTCAACCTTAGTATTTTGCCTCTTGTACCTCCTCCCTATGCACAACTCTCCAAACGCCTATCCTTCCTCTGGTATATCTTCTTCTTGCATCCTCAGTCCCTCTCTTCCTCTTTCATTGCTTCCTTCCTTCTCTCATATGATCCTCTTGTCATCCCCTAGTTCCCCTATGTGCACAAACCCCTTAGCAGTCGAATTGCATCACCATCACGTGATTTTCACACAATAACATCTTTATCCATGTATTTAATGGTTTCAAGAACCTCCTGCGTGGACCTTTGAAAAAATCCCTTTCTAAGACACTGTATGTTTGAATAAAATCTACGACAAACTCTGCAACATAACCACCTAGTACGCTATCCAACTAAAAATCAATTTCTCGAGTGGTTGGGTTACTTACAAAATTCAACTGTCTTACCAATTCAAGAGTCCAATTCCTTGTCACTATAGTATTGAAACTTCCAGCTTTCTCCACCAATATTTCTAGCCACTCTATTAGGATAACTGGAAATATTTCTAAGAACATTTCATGCAGATCTGTGAACACATACTTTTGTAGCCATTGCTTGTCACTCATCTGAGGGTTTCTGTTCTCTTGTCATGCAAATTCCCGTTCCTTCCTTTCCAACCATTCTTAGAACTCCTTATTAGTTGGCCTCCAAAACATCCCCTTAATCACAAAGTCTTGTTCTTGGAAACATAACCATTTGTTGGCACTACTCCGTGTGCGGGTTGTAAGACCCAAGGTTCAGTTTATCTAAGAACAACAAAACCCACCTAACATCGGCTCTTTTGGAATCACATGCTTGCACAGATGAAGTCTCACCCAAGGTATCTATGGGGACTGCAAGAACCAAGATTCTGAAGTGGTAATGGAATGGGAGGAAACCATTTGGTTCATTCTTCCTTAGTGTGTTATGCACATAATTCGGTTCTATCATCTTATTAACTTACCCCTGATTCAAATTCCTCTACTTATCATATTATATTTTAATGTATAGATTTGTTACTGTCACAGTCATAAATCATTGCACCATTCTTAACTATCATATGAAACTATTCAATGATGCATGCAAGTAGTATTCATAATCAAACACAAAAACATCGACAACACAAGATTCCGTAACATATCTTTATCATTCATTTATTCATCCTTCTCAACCTTCAACTACTACATTCAATAACTATGGACTTAGTATCAATCAGACTGTAACATAACCTACTCTACCATAATCAACTTCATCAGAATAATACTAGCTGAACCAACTGAATGAACCCCTAATCTCCCAACCTATTACGTATTTATATCAAAAGCTAGGGCTAAAAAACCTAATCCATTCATCCCAAAAATATCCCATTAAAATGCATGGCCAACTTAGTTAACTGGCTATTCGATGCCTTTCCCCGAATTTTCAACCTTCATGCTGCGTTTCTGTTGTTTTTCTATTTCTGGAATGCCAAGTTATCATTCTCCTGTTATGCTTTATTTCCTTGATTTTTTCTTGTGGATTTATTCTTCAATCTGGACACTGTCTTCCTTTTGCGCACTTTCCTCATTCTACGCGCTTTCCTTCTAGAAGTGCCTCAACTGTGTTGGAGAAATTTCTATTTTCGACACATTAGTTCAATGGGAGTTAATTGACTAGTTCTATTTTAGAATTTAACACTAGTTCATTGGGAGTTAACTAACTAGTTCTATTTTAGACTTTAACACTAGTTCATTGGGAGTTAACTGACTAGTTCTATTTTAGACTTTCTAATCTTAGATCATCACTATTATGCATGCATTCCTAATTACAGGATGTCATTGCCTATATGAGTGAAGATCACTCACTCATTGATAAGATAATATATGCATTGATTCTCATTCTTCATTGTGTATCTCTCTTCCTTTTCTTGATCTTTGTTTGTGTGTGTTTTAGCTAGATCTCCTATGTAGGTTTCCATGAAACACTGACATGGTATCAAAGCTATGCTACTTGGAGCAAGCCAGACAAGCCAAAGAATAAGGAAAATCGGAGTTTTGACAAACTAAATCCATGGTCATACCTTTCAGCAGTGATTTCTCCAAAAATATTAAGTTTTTGAGGAAACGGCTTGCTAAGAAAGTAAATCGACCCATTATAGAAGTGGGTTTTCAACCGTTTGGTGGTATTCTTCACCGTTTTCTCAGAAAGTAAGCTGCAAGATAACCTCCTGAAACTAATATGAATCTGTGGTCGTACCTTTCAGCATTGATTGCTCCCAAAATATTAAGTTTTTGAGGAAATAACCTACATGGAAAGTAAATTGACCCATTTTGGAAGTGGGTTTTCAACTGTTTGGCGAGATTCCTCATCGTTTTCTCAGAAAGTAAGTCGCAAGATCATATTTTGAAACTGATACGAATTTTCACTTAAAGTGCCCTTTCTGTCGTGATTTCTTAATTTTTCACTTGCAGATTGAGAGTAAATTTTTAGGGGTTCTTAGAAACAGTGGGAGATATGGATAAGACAACTATTATATAGTCAAACTTGGTGGTAATCCTCACACCATACAATTGTTTTGATTGGAAGCCCAAGGTAGAATTCCAACTTAGAAGGAAAGGACTATATAATTTGCCGATGGCGATGAAAACATAACCTACATTAGTGATTGAGAAGATGGATGGGCGAACCGTAAGGAGGAGACCACATGACTACTTCTTGATTTAATCTCCACTGATCTATGGTTTCATGTTGCCACATGCAAGACTCCAAACGAGATCTTGACCACCTTGGAAGGACTCTTTGGAAAGCAGGATGAGATGCGAGGTCATATGCTTGAGGTAGAGTTGAATACCTTAGACCCTAAAAGTTTTGATAATATACAAGATTTTTTTACTAAATTTAAATCTTTGCTATTGAGCTTGGGTGAATGTGGTATTGACAAGTCTACACAAGAGAAACAACTTATTCCAACAATCTTGGAAAATCTAGGACCATAATATGTTGTATATGTCTCCAATTTCCATTTTGGCAGATGTCTTTTTGGAACAAATTGGAAAATGCCTACATTGGATCAGTTCATTGAGTCTCTTACACAAGAGTAGACAAAACTCATACTGATGGGCCTCATGAAAGATCCCAAAGCACATGCACTCACTATGCATAATGGAAAAGGGTCATCCAAACAGAACGAGAATGAGGGATATTCCAAACCCTTTAATGATTCTTCAGGTGCCAAAGACTCTTCAGATTCCAAGAAGAAGAAGAAGGGAAAGCAATGCACTTACTGCAATAAATCGAATCATGAAGAATCCACATGCATGAAGAAACAAATCGATCTTATGGAACATACACTTCGGTAGGACAACCTTGGAAACTTCATTCCATAGGGAGTCAAGAAGCAGAAGGAAGAAGATCCTGCTCCTAAGAAAGATAATCATCATGCTCTTGTTGCAATTAATTCCTCATCTGATTCATGGATTATATATTCTGGTGCATCCCATCATATGGCAGTGAAAGATGTAGTTTTCTCTTCTTTGAGTCCATGCTCAAGACCCCCTATTCTCATGGGGGATGATACTCTCGTAGTAGTAGTAGGAGAAGGGAGAGTGGAAATCCACAATGGAATTTTTGAGAATGTTCTACATGTTCCAAATATTTCTATGAATCTGCTCTCAGTTTATCAGATCACTCAGAAAGGTAAAAATGTTGAATTTACATCAGATTCAGTTTTAGTAATTAACATGCATGACAATTCCATCATTGCAATTGATGAGGTGGATCACAAGTCAAGGTTGTATAATTTCACTAAGTTTTCTGACGATGACTCCTCTATTCTACTTACACATAAGGAGAGTACTTTGCATGCACCTCCAATGCAACATGCATATACTCTTGTGCTTCCATCAGTTTCAAACATCAAAGATGATTCCATACACTCAGATTTTATACATGGAAATAAGAAGGTAGTACAACCAGATAAGAAGCTAGTGCCGAAGCTTCAACAGATGCCCAAGAAGGAACATACTACACTTCAGGCAACCAACAACTTTGTAGGAAATCCATTGGATTCGAGGATGACTCGATCTCAGCATGATGAGCCTTCTCATGTACTTTTAGCTTCAGAACCTGCGATGTCTATGCATTGCTATATGGTTCAATCTACTGATCCACAAAACTACAATAGGGTTGTGGGAAATCCATTATGGCAAGAAGCCATGTAGGAGTATGACTCACTCCTACAAAACTAGACTTGGAATCTAGTTCCACTTCCACCAAAAAGGAATATTTTTTAGGTGCAGATGGGTCCACAGGATCAAGAGATACAAGGCTCGATAGGTTGCCAAAGGACTTCGTCAGATCCATAAAGATTTCTACATCTACATGAAGACTTTCAGTGAGTTGAAGTTTCAGACTTTGTGGGATCGTCTTGCAGTGAAGAACACAGTTTCCTAGCAGCTGACATTTTCTTCTTTTGATACATTATCTTTTGAGGGGGGTTTTGTTCCCACGTGGTTTTCCCTCTTGGCTTTTTTTTTATTCAGTGTTCATTAGTTGCATTGTAAATGAGTACCTAAAATGGCCTAGTAGCCGTGACTCATTTTTTACTCCATAGTGATGTTCAGGGGGGGTGTTGGAGAAATTTCTATTTTTGGCACACTAGTTCAGTGGGAGTTAACTGACTAGTTCTATTTTAGACTTTAACACTAGTTCATTGGGAGTTAACTAACTAGTTCTATTTTAGATTTTAACACTAGTTCTTTGGGAGTTAACTGAATAGTTATATTTTAGACTTTCTAATCTTAGACCATCACTATTATGCGTGCATTCCTAATTATATGATGTCATTACCTATACGAGTGAAGATCACTCACTCATTGATAAGATAATATATGCATTGATTCTCATTTTTCATTGTGTATCTCTCTTCCTTTTCTTGATAAGCTTTGTTTGTGTATGTTTTAGCTAGATCTCCTGTGTAGGTTTCCATGAAACACTGACAAGTTACAATCTCTCTACATTTCCTTCTTCCTCTGTGCACTTTTCCTATACTTAGGATTTTTCCTCAAAACTTTATCAAAAATGCAAAAAATTCTTTCAGGACTGCCAATTCAACATAGGGAGAGCCAAAGGAAGGTTAAGACAAGTTTTCTTCCACATTAATATTCTTTTTGAAGGGGGGGACTGGGGAAGGGACAACCGACCCTTCCTTGAGCATAGTATTCTTATTGATGGTGAGACAAGGAAAGTGTTGGTCAACCCTTCCTTTATTATAATATTCTTGTTGAGGGTGATCCAAGGAAAGTGTTGGTTGTCCCTTCCTCCACACTAGTGTTCTCATCGAAGAGGGGCATAAGGAAGGTTTGATCAACCCTTCCTATAACATAGTATTCTCTTTGATGGGGAACCCAAGGAATATTCAAATGACCCTTCCTCCACCATAGTATTATGAAAAAAGGGGAGTCTAGGGAAGGGTCAATTAACCCTTTTTCCACCATAGTATTCCCATCAAGGTGGAGCCTACGGAAGGGAAGATTGATCCTTCCTCCACATTAGTGTTCTTGTAAAATGGTTGTCAAGGAAGGCTTGTTCAATCCTTCTGTAACACACCCGATCCGTAAGTACCCTTTTTAGGGATGGGGCATCAAAATTTCTCTTTCCTTAATCATCTTGATTCCTTTTCCCAGGATCTCTTTCCTCTTCTGCTTGTCAAGAGTTGTCTAACAACTTCTACCCTACTCAAATCTGAGCTACGGATTGGGAGATACACCCTTACAAATATCTTCAGGCGTTATTAGTCAAGAGCCACGTGGCGCCCACATAGGTCAATCTCATTCGTACCATCCCAAGTTTCCCAAAGTCCCAGGGATTCCCCGCGTTCCTACATCTATGATGGAATTCCATCCACCCTCCAATCCAATGGTGGAACTCCATCCTCATTTAACACATAAGCTTAAGGGAAATTTGGCATTCGCTGCTTCGACACTGAACACCGTTTTTATTTCTACACGCATACCCTCCAGAGTCCTGAAATCTTGAACTCCCGAAGGAGCACAAAATCTTGCCACGTGGCTCCAGTCGATGACACTTTCGGCTTATCTAAGATACTACACCCCAAACCTTTGGAGTTCTGAAGTCCTGGACTCCTGAAGGGTCCACACTTAAACATCATGGCATATTAAATGCAGAGCAAAGGACAAGTGGGTCTTGAGTACTCCACCCGCTAATAGGCCAAGCGAATATGTTCCAGGGGGTGACACACGACAAGGAAGAGATGATACGTGGCCCCATAAGTGAGTGACATGTGCCATGTTCTAATGGGCACATAGGTTCTACAAAAAGTACAAATCAAGGTGACACATGTCACATCGAACATGGGTCCATGTCACCCTAGGTGTTGTTAGCATGCCACGTCCCTTTGGACTGACAACCTACCAATTCCACTTAGATCTCACAGACGAGATGCATCCACGTAGATCCATATATCTACGACCTCCGTTACTTCATAACTTCAACATTTGTTTATTATCTTGGACTAAAAACACTGCCAACAACTTATTTCACCTAGAATAATTTTTTTTTTCTGAGTTCTCTCGACTCATCTTCCTCGCAGATTTGCCTTTGCCCCTGAATCCCTTCCTTTATTTTCTTCCTCAGTAAGATTTTTTGGGTCTGAATCCCTAGATCGTGGTCAGGTCAGGAAGCCTTGTAGATGGGTACTCTACCCATATCTTCATTAACTCTTGAGGAGGACTTCCCAACTACTATCCTAACTGGTAACTTTTTTCTAGGTCAGAGAAATGTTCTGGGTCTAAGTAATTTAAATCCAGTAAGGTACTGGTCTGGTGGGGGTAATTTCAACCATTGATGGTTCCCATCACCATATCTCTCATAGCATATGATCTACCTTGGAAAAACCACCTCCCTTCAATAGTTATGCTACACTATCCATTTTTAATTAATAACATAAATACATACATTACCTTTTATAACAAAAAGGTTCATCAAATCCAACATTCACACATATTCAGTCTACCACAATATTTTGGCAAGTTATAGTTATATTTTAAATTTGGGGGAAACATGGGTATTACAATCCCCTACCCCTTAAATCTGGGGGAAACATGGGTCTAACTTGGAGATACACCTGATCCCCTGCTTTGAACTCTCTAGGAGTGCTTTTTTTGTTTGCATAGATTTTCTATCTATCCTGATCTATTTTTAGATTTTGTTTTATCTAAACTACTTGTTGTTCCATTTCCTTCAGCATATCTAGCCCGATTGTAATTTTTTCTACTGGATTATCCCAGCTGATTTGAATCTTGCATTGTCTACCATATAGGGCCTCAAAAGGGCTCATCTTCAATGACTCTTGATAGCCATTGTTGTAGGAAAATTATACTAGTGGTAGGTAGTCTTCCCACTTATTAGGTTGATGCATTACATGCATCCTTAACATGTCCTCTAACACTTAGTTTACCCTCTCTATCTACCCATTAGTTTGAGGGTGATAGGCTATACTAAATAGAAATTTAGTTTCAAAACTAGCAAACAAAGATTTCCAAAAGTTTGAAGTAAATTTTGCATCTCTGTCAGATATGATTTCCTTAGGCATGCCATGTAGTCTAAATATTTATTTCATGAAAATACTGGAAACATCTATTGCCTTTCAAGTTTATTTGATGGGAATAAAATGGGCAACCTTTCTCAGTTTGTCCACAACTACCATGATACCATGATGGCATCATTCTGTTTGGTTGATTTTGGTAACCCTGCGATGAAATCCATGGAGATGGTTTCCCATTTCCATTCTAGGATTGGTAGGGGATCCAATAGCCTTGTTGGATGTTGATGCTCTACCTTAACCCGCTGACATGCTAGACATTTAGCTAAGTAATCAACTATGTCATTTTTCATTCCGGGCCAATAGAATAGTTTCCTAGTGGTTGTGATAATTTTCTGATAACCAGGATGACCAATATATGGTCTTTTGTGTAGTTCATCCATTATGAACCTCTTCAAGTCATCACAATTTGGAATATACAACCTAAAATTTTAAGTTAGAAGGCCATCATTCAACAATTGATAACCCTCATACTTCAGCCCTGTGGGCTCTTGCTCTAAGTATGATTTTACAGTCTTTAAAAATGCATCTATTTCTAGTGAACTTTTGACTCTCTCCTTGATGTCTGATTCACAGGTTCTTACAACTTCCAAGTGAATCACTTTCATACTTATGCTAAGGGCATCAACCACCCTATTTCATTTTCCTTTGATATGTTTGATTTCAAAATCAAACTCACTAAGGAGAGCCATCCATATAGCTTGTCTAGCATTGAGTTTTGGTTGATCAAACAAATATCCCAACCCACTATGGTCTGTCATAAGCACAACTATCCTACCTAGGAGGTAATGCCTCCACATTTTTAAAGCATGTATTATGGCCACCAATTCCAAATCGTGGTCACATAATTGATTTCATGCTCATTCAATTTTTTGGATTCGTAGAAAATCACATGTCCTTCTTGCATAAGGAATCCTCTGAGCCCTTCCTTACAGGCATATGTACACACCAAGAAGTCCTTGTTTAGGTTTTCAATTTTCAGCACAGGTGCATTGGTTAGAAGGTATTTAAACTCTTGGAATTTCTCTTCACATTCTGATGTCTAAACAAATTTAACTCCCTTTTTCTGAAGGGAGGTGATTGGGAAACCAATCTTGGAAAATCCCTTTATGAACCTTCTATAGTATCCTTCTAGGCCCATAAAGTATCTGATATCAAATACATTATTTGGGGTAGGTCAATCCATAATGGATTTGATCTTGTCAGGATCAACTGCCACTCCTTCTACAAAAATAACATGGCCTGAGTAATGGACTTGTTTTTGGAAAAAGTCACACTTACTAAGCTTAGCATAGGGCTGATGTTATCTCAACACCTGAAGCACCAACTTGAGATGTCTTCATGTTCTTCCCTACTCTTAGAATAGATTAGGATATCATCAATTAAAACCAACACAAATATATCCAATAACTTGCTAAGTACATTATTCATTAAGCGTATAAAAGTGGCTGGTGCATTGGTAAGTCCAAATGGCACCACCACAAATTCATAGTTCCCATATATTTTCGTAAATGATGTTTTGTGGATGTCTTCATCCTTAATTCATACTTGATGGTATCCCGACCTAAAGTCAATATTGGAGAAAATTGTAGCACCCCTTAATTGGTCAAAAAGTCATCGATCCTTGGCAAGGGATACTTATTTTTAATGGTCATCTTATTGAGTTGTCTATAGTCTATGCATAACCTGAGTGTGCCATCCTTCTTTTTTACAAAAAAGGTTAGTGCTCCCCATGGAGACACACTGTTATAGACCTAAAATTCCCTACTTATGCATACTTGGCATTAGCCTTTCTACTAGCACAATATTCCAAACCACTGCCAAGGAAATCTATTTAAAAAACTATTTTTTGGAGCATGTACACGCCCTGCTACACTACTGTCTGCGTACATACACTTTTTTCATGCTAGACAACCCACGTACATATGCTAGCTTCATACCAAACAACCCGTGTTTACCTCCAAAAGTTGCAAAAAATAAAAAGTTGCAAGGAATTTAGTGGAATTAACGAGATATTGGAGGTTTCACAACCAATTCACCTGCTATAGCCCATCCCAAAACCAAATAACTATCCTTTTTTCATAAAAAAGGAGGTCTCGGGGTCTCATTCCAAAATCAAGCATTAGAACGGTGAAACTCTGCCCAAATCCCTTTCCTTCCTTGCCCACGTATTTTCATCCTTTTTTGAGTTCTTGTCTCAACATTCCCTCTCTAGCCTTTTTCTCCTATACAATCCCTTCCCTTCCCTTGAAGTGATCAACTGATTGTGAGAGAAGGAATTTGGAAGGTTCACTTGGAGCAATGTTAAGAGGAGCTTGGACCAGGTTCGCAGAGCGTTGGCCTGCAAAGGTTGTAATTTCCAATCTTTGAATATTGAATAAATGAATATTTTTTCCTATCCCAAATGATGTCTTTATGTCTTTCATTTGATTTCTGCATAATGATTTATGTCTAACCCTAATTTATGAGTAGAAATAGAATATTTGTAACATTGTTTGCCTAAGTGTTGATGCAGGTTAGCTTTGGGAGGAGACCAACATCCAAGGAAACAACAAAGCTCGAGGAGGTCAGCATTAAATGTTTGGACCAAAGCTACTGCTTCTTACTTACTCTTCTATCACTTTCTATTCATCTATGTGGAAAGTTTGGAGTAGTGTAGGAATTATATTTTGTTTTAAGGGAGTTCATAGCTTTTTCTATACTTAGAACACTGGTATAGTTATAGGGGGATTTTCCTCGCTAGCACACACTAGGCCGAATGTATCCTTTTCCCAACATCTTCTTTAGTTGTATTTTGAGCTCAACTATCTATGGTGTACTCATTCTATAGGGTGTTATAGAAATTGACGTCGCTCCTGGTGTAAGTTCTATTGAAAAGTCAATATCTCTTCTTGGGGGTAGACCTGATACCTGTTTTGGAAACCCATATTTATACTCTCTTAATATGGGATGGTCCTATAGGTTTGTTTTATTGTCCTCAACATAGTTCAACACTTGTATTGCATATAAAGGGCGTCCTTTTCTGCAATACTTCTTCACTTGAAGGGTTGATATTTGTCTCACCAAGACATGCTTTTGAATTCCTTGTAGGGTCATTTTTCTCCCTTCTTCATCTTCACACTCTAAAGTGTTATTGTAACAGTCCAAATTGGTTTTATGGGAAGGAAACTAGTCCATGCCAATCAACAGGTCATAAGATCCTAAAGGAAGCATATTTAAGGTTTCTTGGGTGGGTAATCCATTCATAACAAATTGGCATGATGGTATGACCTCTGTTACCTTTCTTTTAGTTCCAATGGCTAGTTGTACTAACCATGATTTAGCATGTTTTACTTGCTGTAATTTACATTTTTCAACAGTTTGAGGGGAAACATAACTTAGATTAGAACTAGGGTCAATTAAAATCTAAACTAGATGGTTGACAATCATACCTTCCATATCCACCATTGAAGCTTGGTGGTCATATTATATATTATCCAAAGTTTTATAAATATGTGGCATGCTCCTAGCCACATCATTGACTGTGGTAGCTTCCTGGATGTTGTAGACCCTCCTATTGTTATGTTTCCTATGTGAAAAATCTCTCAACATATGTTCTTCTCCACAACCCCAACATTTCAAGGGTTCTCTCTTTGTGTTGTCAGTCATACCCGAGGCTGCTCCAAAGGTTTTATTACCACTTTGAGATGGGAAATTCTACTAATATACACTTTTAGTAGGAAGGATCGCCTTAGAAATTTTCCCATGGTTCTTAAATCTTGAGGATTTGAACCCCTTCTTCTTGAATCCCAAATTACTTTTCTTCTTCCAGTCCTCATGAGGTTTTGTCTTATTCTTGAATTTCTCATAGCAATACCTTGCCTTCCGGATAGTGTCTTATAAGGTCTTTGGCTCATCAAATTCAATTTTGTCCCGAAAGGACTAAAGTAGCCCACTAATGAATCATTGCATATTTACCTTTTCATCCTTTATGTAGGGCACATACCTTATCAACTCAATACATTTGTTGATATATTCATCTATTGAGAGTTGTCCCAGCTTGGGTTCATTGAACTCCTTGGTCTTCCCATCAAAGCAGGGATGATTTTAAGGATGGAAATTTATTTTAAAATGTAGAAACCTTGGCGAATCTTACTAATCTTTCATATGCCAACTATAAACGATTGGTGATATTTTTGTAAAAATATTCAAATTTCTAAGGATTTTATATAGTTTTTATAAAATTTTGGCAATTTTTAAGGTAAAATAATTTTATCCTATAGAATTTGGGTGAATAATTTTTAAAATAGCGAATCTCGTTTTTGGAAAAACCATGGAAAATTAGCCCATGAGCGAAATTTAGCCCCTAAAATCATCCCTGCATCAAAGTATTTCTCTGATAGATACTTCTTCTTGAATTATTTCTCAAATTGTTTCCATGAAAAGTTCTTATCATGGATTCCTTTCACATTCCTAAGGTCCTCCCACCAAATGGAGGCCTTTCCATTTAGGATGAAAATGGATTTTCGAGCCTTTAAGTTTTTAGAGTAGTCATGGACTCTAAAGTACTTCAAGAATAGTATCCAAACTTCTGCTTCTACCCCCTTCTTAATTTCTCCATAAAAAGTGGGTGGTTTGGCTTTCTTAAAATCTTCAGGGTCATGGCTCTTGGAATGTTTCCTCTTCTCTCTTCTCCTCTGAAATTTGAACAATTTTTTCTACTAGAAGATTCCTTGGAGTTGTCAGTTTCCTCACCATAGGATTCTTCTGATGAGTCTTTGTTGGCTCTATGTTGTGCCTTCTTTGAGGTGCTCCTCCTTGTGTGACCACTTTCAGGACCATACTTTCGTATCTCAGGTGGACTTTGGGTCTTCTTAGTACAATTTATGTCCACATGATTGTCTGTTGGTCCACATTGTAACTACATTTGTATATCTGATAATCTTTGTAGTAGGATTGCGTTAATTTCAGTTTTCTTTTCCTGCTCTTTTATCAACCTTTCATTGTCATCCTTACAACTCTGTAATTTTTCCATGAGGCTTTGTATGGTTTCAGCCAAATCTGGAGGGGTTTTCACTGACCTCCTCTCATCAGATTCCTCTTCTCTGTTGTGGGAGATTTCCCACAACTCATGGTGTGTCACCATCCCTTACGTTGTAGTTTTCTTGTTTTCCACTGATTGCTTGCGTGTTGATAAAACATTTTATGTTAGTTAATGATCTACTAGTTTATGAAAAACACACAATTTCGATTTTTCAAAACATATAACAAAAACATAAAGTTTCATTCCTATCTTCAGTAGTGGTTTAGATAAGTTTCTTATGAAAGGGGGTAAGATAAGATGTTACTCCTTAAAATTTCTCTATCAGGGTTTTTATGCGATTCGTTCATGAGCCCAAGCAGGCCAAGTGTTGTTTCCTACTCTGATACCAATTTGTAACAAACCCGAACCCTAAGTACCCTTTTTAGGGATGGGACATCAAAATTTAACTTTCCTTCATCATCTTGAATCCTTTCCCCAGGATATTTTTCCTCTTCTGATCGTCAAGAACTGTCTAACAACTGCTACCCTTCTCGAATCCGAGATTTGGATTGGGAGATACAACCTTCCAAAGCTCTTCGATCATTATTAGTCAAGGTCCATGTGGCGCCCATGTAGGTCCATCTCATTCTTACCATCCCAAGTTTTCCAAATTCCCATGGATTTCCCTGTGTTCCTACATCTACAATGGAATTCCATCCACCATTCAATCCAATGGTGAAACTTCATCCTCGTTTAACACATAAGATTAAGGGAAATTCAACATTCGACGCTTCAGCACTAAACACCCCTTTTTCTTTCTACGTGCATACCCTTCGGATTTTCGAAATCCCAAACTCCCGAAGGAGCCCAAAATATTTCCATGTGGCTCTAGCCTTTGGCCCTTTCATCTTATCTAAGATACTACACCCCAAACCTTCAGAGTTCCTAAGTCCCTAACTCCCGAAGGGTCCACGCTTAAATGTGATGGTGTATTAAATGCAAAATCAAGGATAGGTGGGTCCCGAGTACTCCAACCGCTAATAGGCCAAGAGAATATGTGCCAAGGGGGTGAAACGTGGAAAGGCAGAGATGAAACATGGCCCCATGAGTGGGTGACACATGTCACGTTCTAATGGGCACATAGGGTCTCAGAAAAATACAAATCAAGGTGACATGTGGCACGTCGAACATGGTTCCATGTCACCCTAGGTGACGTTAGTGTTCCACATCACTCCAGACTAATAGCCTACCAACACCCCTTATATCTCAAGGAAGATTTGCATCAATGTAGATCCATAGATCTATGGCCTATGTTACTTCGTAAATTCAATGTTCAGGGAATCTGTTGTGTGACTTCCTCTTTGCTTCTAGAGTGGTCAACGCCAATATGACCACAATCTATATCTAACAGTCATGGGAGATCCCGAAGTGCCCCAGATATATGGTCTGCATCACTTCATGACTTCGATGTTTAGTGGTTCCTTCTGCTTAACACTCCTTTTCACCTGAAGTGGTCAACGCCGGACTGACCATGGTGTAGATCCAATGGTCAAGGGATATCTCAAAGCACCCTTGGACATATGGTCTGCGTCACTTCACGAGTTTGAAATTCGGGGGTTCTACCTGCTTAATACTCCTTTTATCCCATAGTAGGACTTTGTCAAAGTTCTACCCGCAAATCCTTACAGTGATGGATCAAACAGTTGGGAGGATTTCTCAATGGACTCCCCAAATCCATGGCTCAAATTAATTCACAAATCTGGCATTCAAGGGTTTTGGGGTTATGAAACCTCTGTTCTCCCAAAGTAGCCAACGTCGGAATGACCATGAAATAGATCCAACGGTCAGGGAAGATCCCAAGAATACTCATATTTACGGCTCGCATGACTTCAGGACTGGTAAGTGGGTCAGTATTTAATGGTGGGGCTGGTCCAACAGTCATGGTTAAGGGAACTGCCATATATTGGTCAACCTCGCTAGTAACCATACCAACAAGTTACCTTCGATTGTTTTAGAAGGTTGTGAAGTCATTTGTCCCAGAGCTCTAGACTCCTAGAGTTCTGAAACCAAGATGGCCTAGCTCCTTTTGGACCTAGCGATGGTTCCATGGTCCTGATCATATGGATTCTTGGACAAACCTTGAGGTTACGTGCTCTATTCTTGGTCATGATTTATTTAATTCCATGGACATGAGCCCTTGGTCACACCGAAAAAGGTTTTTAAGGAGATGCCTTCCTTCCACAGAGCTTGAACTTAGTGACCTACGAAGGGTGAATTGAGGGGTCGACATGACTGAGGTGTTACAGTGAAGTATTCCCCGACTCCTATATTACGAAATCATTCCTTGGGAATATTTCCCTAAGGGTTTTCCAACAAGTACATGAATCATAAACTTATTCTTAAATTCTTTTAAAGACCCATGTCTAATAGTTCTCCTTCTTCTAAGAAGAGGCAAATAGAAACCCTGTAAATATAGAAGTTTACAGAAGAATAATAATCATTTCTAATGATTTATCAAACACTGCAAAATTTAACCATAAACAAAGACATTAAACCATCACTTCCATTCAAGTACACAGAGTATAGAAATACTTATCAGAAACCAGAATCGTGAAGCAACTACTAAGAGGGGTGCCTGTTTCCACCCAACTGTAGGCACAACCACTCATGAACAGATTTAACTTTGGCCACTCCCTAGCTAGACCATGACTCTCTGAGAAAGAATCTTCTTTCTTGTTCAACGATAGTCATGGATGGAGGTTAATATCCTCCTACCATAGGAACTTGGAAAAATATTTTTTCTCTCTCTACCAAGCAAGGGGGTATGCAACGTGTACTCCCACAGTCACTTGTCTTCTCTACAACCTTGTTTATTAGCTTGGACTAAAAATGATTCCAGCAACTTCTTTCACCCAGAACGAATTTGTTTCTCATTTCTCCTCCAAACTAGAGAGATGCAAGCGCTCTCCTCTCTTTGGGATATTGGTCTCTCGACTCATCTTCCTCGTAGATTCGCCTATGCCCCCGAATCCCTTACTTTCTTTCCTTCCTCAACAATATTGCGTGGGTCTAAATACATAGCTCGTGGTCAGGTCAAGAATCCTTGCAAATGGGTACTCTTCCCAGATCCTCATTAACTCTTGAGGAGGACTTCCCAACTACCATCCTGGCTGGTAAATTATTTCTAGGTCAGAGGACTGTTCTGGGCCTAAGTAAGTTAAATCTAGTAAGGTACTGGTCTGGTAGGGTTCATCTCAACCATTGCAGGTTCCCCTCACCATCTCTCTCATAACATCATGATATACCTTGGAAAACCCCCATCCCTTCAGCAGTTATGAAACACTATCCATTTTTAATTGATAACATAAATACATACATTACCTTTTATAAGAAAAAGGTTCATCAAATCCAACATTCACACATATTCATTCTGCCACAGTTTTTTGGCAAGTTATAGTTATATTTACACGCTGGGGGAAACATGGGTATTACACCTTCATCTAACATTATATTCTTGTCAAGAGGGATATCAAGGAAGGGTTGATCAATCCTTCCCCCAACATAATATTCTCGTCAAATTGATATCATGGAAGGGTTGGTCAACCCTTCCTCTAACATAGAGTTATCATTAAGGTGGGCCTAGGAAGGGTCAGACGATCCTTTCTCTAGCATAGAATTATTATCAATGGAGAGCTAAGGGAATGGTCAGATGACAAATCCTATATAATAGTATTCTCATTGAGGGGAGTACATATAAGGGTCACTCGACCCTTCATATAGCATAGTATTCTTATCGAGTGGGATATAAAGGAATGACAAATTGACCCTTCCTCTAACTAAGTCTTCTAGTTGAAGGGAACCTTGAGAAGGTTTGGATGAACTTTTCTTTAGCATAATACTATTGTCAATGGAGAACCTAGGAAAGGGTCAGTCAACCCTTCCTCCAACATAGTATTATCATTGAGGGGGACACTCTATAAAGGTCGTTTAACCCTTCCTTGAGCATAGTATTGTCACCGAGGGTGATATAGGGAAGGGTCAACCAACCCTTTATGGGAATATTATTCTCATCAAGGGGGAACCCAGGGAAAGTTCAATGAACCCTTATTTGAGTATAGTATTCTCATTAGGGGAAGCTTTGGAAAGAGAGTATTAATATTTCCTTGAGCATAATATTCTCATTGACAGGATCACATGGAAGGGTTGATTGATCCTTCCTTGAGCACAGTATTCTCATTGAGGGGATCCAAAGGAAAGTTCGAATGACCCTTCGTTTAACATAAATTATCATTGAAAGGTATTTTGAGGAAGGGTTAATCAACCTTTCCTCTACTTGAGTATTCTCATCGTTGTGAACCATAGGAGTTGCCAATTGACCTGTTCTATACCCTAGTATTATCATCAAGGGGGGGAACTTAGGGAAAGGTTGGCCAACCCCTCCTCAAGCATAGTATTATTTTTAAGGTGAAGCTTGAGGAAGGGACAACCGACCCTTCCTCAAGCATAACATTCTTGTTAAGGGGAGACCAAACAAGGGTTGACCAATCCTTCCTTAAGATTACTATTCTCATTAAAGGGATCCTAGGGAAGGTTCTATCAATGCTTCCTCTAGCATAGTATTCTCTTGGAGAGGAAACCTAGGGAATGGTTAACCAACACTTCCTCAAGAATAATATTCTTGTCAAGGCTAGTTCAGGGAAGGGTTGACCAACCCTACCATATGCATAGTATTCTCATTAAGGGGGAATATAGGGAAAGTTTGACCAACCCTTCCTTGAGAATACTATTCTCATTGAGGGGAGAGCTTGAGGAAGGGATATTTGACCCTTCCTTCAACATAATGTTCTTGTTAAGGGGAGCCCATGGAAGGGATGGTTGATCCTTACTCAAGCATGGTATTCTAATTAAGGTAATCCTAGTGAAGGATCGGCCAACCCTTTATCTATCATAATATTATTGTTGAGATGAATCTTAGGGAAGGGTCGATTGACCCTTCCTCTAGAATAAAATTCTCATTGAGGAAGAGTCCATGGAAGGGTCATCTGATCCTTCCTCAAGCATGATATTCCTTAATAATAATATTATTATTGAGGAATATCCTATATAATGGTTCGTTGAACTGCTTCATAGATTAATATTTTCATCAAAAGGGAGCATGAATAACTTCTACCCAACCCTTCCTTTGACTGTGTGTACTCATCATGGGGATATTTAAGAAGGGTGGTTGATCCTTCCTCTCACCTAATATTAGCATTAAGAATAGGACTAGGGAAGTATTAGTTAATTATTCCTAAATCCTAGTATTCTCTTCAAGGTGAAGACATGGTAAATATTGACCAACACATCCTCATATTTAGTATTTTGGTAAAAGTGTAACTCTAGCAAGGTTTTGTTCACTCTATTGATATCGTTGAAGGAAAGATTGAGAATGATTAAAACAACACTTTATAAAGGTTAGTGTTATGCTCGAGGTAGAGCTTAAAGAAGTGACAACTAAACCTACCTTTAGAATAATATTCTCTTGAAGAAAGAGAAGGGTTGGTTGACCCTTTCTCAAGATTAATATTTTCATCAACTTGGAATATAAAGATGGATTGCTTGACCCATCATTAAGATTAATATTATCATCACATAGGATATTAATGAAATATTGAAGGATCCTTCCTATAGCATATTATTCTCATCAAGTGGGAGGTTAAAGAATTTATGGATGACTCTTATTAGTGCTTAGTATTCTATTCAAGGGTAGAAAGTGGAATGGTTGGCTAAACCTTTTTCAAACATCTTATTCACTTTGAGTTGTAGACTCTTGAAGGGTCAGTTGATTCCTATTCAATCTTAGTAATCTCTTATAGAAGGAGATTGAACGAGAGACACCAAACCCTTTCTCTAAATTAATATTATAGTTAATTAAGAGTAAAAGGAAGGGTTGCTCAACCATTCCTCTAAATTAATATGGGTCGATCTAAGGGTTAGTTGACACATTCTAAACATTAATATTTTTATTGATTATTATTTGTACTAAGGGAATGACCAAATGGTCACTGACCCTTATTTAGACTTGAAATTTTATCATACTCTAAGGTGATCACTCATATGCCTATCCTACTCAAGTGTTTAGAAATCTTATCTATGTTTTCTTTAATTTGGACATGTAGAGTTGTTTCTTTCCAAGTGTCCCTTTACTCATCATTATTAGGTGGTGATCACTCATATGCCTATCCTACTCAAGTGTTTAGAAATCTTATCTATGTTTTCTTTAATTTGGACATGTAGAGTTGTTTCTTTCCAAGTGTCCCTTTACTCATCATTATTAGGTGGTGTGGTTCTTTTACACCTATATCTAAGAGGTGTCATCTTCATCAAGTTGTTTCATGTGGATCATATGCATCCATCATGTATACAAAGTAATTTTCGTTATGGTCATTATGAATAGTGGGTGTTGTTATCACATGACCCTATCATGCATACGAGCGATTATGTTTATTATTATTATTTTTATAAAATTTGTATCAATTTATTCAATTTAGTGTTAAAGTGTTATGAAAGTATTTTGTAAAATTTGTATAACAATATGGAAGAGAACATTAACTTAGATAATTTATATTAATTTACCATATTTATATTATCTTATTTTCATTTTAGTTTATCCATTACATTATTTATATTTTTAATCTGGAATATAGTTGATCTATTTTCATTTTAATTAATTTATGTAGATTTCAACTGAATTATATTGATTTGTGGTGGTATCATTGTTGTTGTATATTAACAAAAATGTCTTTTAGAATATTAGGTTATAAACACTATGTAGACATTCTAGTCAATGGATTAGAACTTGTTGAAGGAATATCCTACCCAAGTAGAAATGACTTGTACAACAACATCATCAAACATGGAGGTGTTGTTGTAAATGTACTAATTTTTAAAATGGATATATTTAGTTGCAGCATGCATCAAGAGGTGTAGATACACTGTTATATGCAAGAGATGATTTTATTGAATGGGATGCATAATAGATTGTTAATCACATTGAGTGATACCTACAACATGCTGAGGTGAAGGAGATAAATGGTGTCAATTCTAGGAGTGGAGTTAAAAATATTCTACATGATCCATGTTAGCTTTCCTTCTTAGAAAAGTCAATTTGTTACACAAATATTTATATAAAAGAGATTGCATTTCCATAGGTATTATTATGAATGTAGATGAAAATGATTTTCTTGAATGGAATCTTTTGGGATATTTATCATTCAATGTGCTGGTGAAGGAACTGGTGTTTCCTTGTGACATTTTCTCATCAAAGTTAAAGTTGGGCAGACTTGTATCTTTCCCAATAAAAAAAATGGTGGATTAAATAGAATTTAAATCTTAAGTGTTCAAATAATTAACCAATTTGAAGGTTCAATGACACTAATGAACCAAAATCACAACATTAAGTTTGTGGGAGAAAATATGAATCTAGTCCATCGATGTTTTTCAAAGCCAATTTATATATTGCTAGGGGAATAACTTCAAACATTTTGGAAGGAAAGGTGATGCACTTTTCACCACTACATGGTAATGAATTTGGAATTTTAATCCAAAAATTATTTTTCCATTGTGAGAAATGTTGGTTATCAAAAATTTCTCTTCATAGGTAGCCTGCAAACAATTTGCTTGACCCTAGTGATGCCTCTTTAGATGTGATATTAAAATTAAATGGAAATAAAAATAGTGTCAACTTTTGGAAAGTATTAAGCATCTCACCCACCAAGTCAAAACACCCTTTGGGGAAGGAAGAAAGTCCTTAAAACAAGCTCGTCTAAGGAATATCTAGATGCCCAATATATATCTATCCAAACTATGGGGTTATTTTGATGGAGTGTGCCAAGGTTCACTAGGAGAGTGAGGTGCAAGAGATCTCCTCTTTCTCAAGAACACACACGTGCTTCCTCTAAAATATAGAGCAGGAGTGGGAACAAACAATAGGGTAGGACTGTATGCTTATGTGTTTTGTTAAAAATAATAGTGGACCATAAGATAAAAATACTTCAAATTCTTGGAGACTCCAAAATTGTTTTAGACTATTCAAATTAATATGTATTTAAGTCCCATCATGAATAAAATTCAGACGTTGAAAAGTGAACTAGATGAAATATACTTCATTCATATACAAGGAATTCAACCAAAATGTTTATGATTTATCTAAAGTGTCTATCTCAATTCAATAAGGAACACTAATTGAGCAAGAGAAAAAGGACAACATTCCTTTTCCAACAATACATAAATTTCTCTTTTGATGGTCATTTTATGTTTAGGTTTTCTTTATGTATTCAAGGATGGACATTGGAATGTTTATGGGTCATCTTTGTTGGATCAGTTGGAAGATTTTAAAGTCAAGTAATAGGTTGGTTGTAAGTTGGGGTTTGAAATGGGTAAGACTATAAATTTTGTTTTCTTGTGTAGGGGGTACTTGTGTGGAATATGGGCTAAAAATCTAGTCAAAGCGTATTTGATTTCTTCTTTGAAATATCAATATAATGATTTTTTTTTGAAAAAAAAGAGATTTGTTTCATAGGATACCCTTATAAGAATAAAATGATGGGTAGTTAGTTCTCTGGGCCATAAAATTTACAGGTTGACAAATTTTTCCTACATCAATGTTGATAGTTTACTCTCCACAATACACATAAAAAACATTCAAATTGAATGTAAAATTTCAACATTGGTTGAGGTATAGATTATGATGAATTTTTCTCCTTAGTTGCTAAATTAACTTTTCTTAGGTTGTTGTTGTCATTTGTAGCTACTTATGAATGTAAAATTGAGAAAATGGACACAAAGAAAACATTTTATCATGGATAGATCAATGATAAATTCTTATTCATGCAATGACCAAAACGATTTGAGGCAAGTGGGAGAGATGCATCGATGTGCAAGTTGAATAAATCACTTTGAAGTAGTCCCTAATATAGTGGTCATGCCAAATATTTGATAGACATGTTCTTGTACAAGGCTCCATAAATAGTGATGTTGGTAATTATGTCTACTACAAGAAGGAATGTAAGAACTTCATAATTACAGTTTTTATATGTTTATTTATTACATTACCTTGATTAGTGATCCCAAGGATCTAGTCAAGGAAACTAAATCCAAATTGACAAGTGATTTGAAATGAAGGATCTTTGTTCATTGCATTATTGCTTGAACACTGAGGCGAAAAGAGACCACCATAATAAAAATGTTATGGATTATCCAAAGGAAGTATGTTGAAGACATGCTTGGAAATTTTAGTATGGATAGGAGTATGCTAGTTAATACTCAATGTCAAATGGAAGTATTATTGTCTAATGACATATGAGTCTTAAGAATAAGCAGGACAAAAAAGAAATGCTAAGAGTTCCATATTCTACTGGCGCAGTTTGAAATTTCATGTGTGTAATGGCTTGCTGACTTTGACTTTCATAGTGATATAGACAATGGAAGGTCCACGGGTGCCTATCTTTTTACCTTATTTAAAGGAGATGTAAGTTGGAAGAGAAAGAGGTAGATTGCATTACTACTACAAAATATTTTAAGGAATTGGTTTGGCTAAAATGTTTCTATAAAGATATTGGTTTCAAACAAGGTCCACACCCTTATGATGTGATATTTAGAGTCTTTCTTGACCAAGCATACCAAGTTGCATTCAAGAACGAAGAATATCAAGATAAAATTTCATTATATCATTGAATTGGTTGAGTTAGATGAGATGATAAAACTCAAGACAAGACAATGTAATTTATGCTTTAACCAAGGATTTGGTTGAAAGGAAGTGTGCTTGGTGCAAAGGCAAGGTGGGCATACACGATTCTCATGAGTAACGTGTGCCAATCACTTCTCAACATTAATTGACATTAAAGAAATGAGTGTTTGGTTGACATGCATATTAACGTTGTAACTACCCATTGTGGATGCCAATTATCATAGTTTGTTATGTTAGGTGAGGACAATTATTATCTCATATAGGGTTTCATCTTTATACTCATGTCCTTTCGCATTTGATTTCACCAAGAGGTGCTTTCCACTATTGATATAG
Source organism: Picea engelmannii (assembly GCA_009831015.1). Classification (NCBI taxonomy): domain Eukaryota; kingdom Viridiplantae; phylum Streptophyta; class Pinopsida; order Pinales; family Pinaceae; genus Picea; species Picea engelmannii. The sequence continues at coordinate 61,088 of ML797094.1, forward strand.
TTAAACACTTAGGATTTAGTTAAGATCAACTTGGTCTAATGTGTCTTTAGGTAAAGTGTGTTTCTTTAATGTGTATTCTTAGTATGCATTAATATGAATTTGTAGTTATCTAATATAATGATCATGATATGTTCTAGACATAAAGTGATCCATGATTCATCTTCTCCCCAATACTAAAGGCTATATTGGTTTGTGGCTTATCACTTGATTGGTCCATGATATCTATTTAAATATGATGGAGGTTCATTTGTTAATGATCAATTGTGAGAAAATCATATGTAACTTTTTTCCTTTTTCATTAATATATTGCCTCAAGTCACCTTATTGGTTGGGTTCATGGGTTGTTTCCTTCTATGAGGGTTTTAAACACATATTACATTGGTTTTGAGGGTTTCAAACACATATTACATTAGTGTATTGATATTTGATCTATTTGTGTGAGAAATTTATTAATGTAGTTGAACTGTGTGGAAATAAACCATTTATCAAACATGGTATCAGAGCACACATGAATACCTACTCCTATTGTTGATCAAGATCCTAAACTTGTGTCACTACATGAATAAAAAGGCTTTTGGTTTCTATATTTTTGAGTATTTCTGGGCTAATAGAGTTATTCCATTACATTTGAAACATTACATTTAGTTGGAAACACTTTATTTTTAGATGAAAAGGTTTATGCTTTCCCAAGATACAACCATTTTTATCAGGATTGTAGGTATAACATTACATTACGATTTTTTTAATTTTTTTTTATATACTATGTTAAAATTTTAGTTTTTCTATTTATATTTATAGTTTACTACTGTTTTGGTCTGCATATGCTCTTTCTCATGCACCTTGTGCAATCTCAACAAATAAAAAATAGAGCAACACATGTTTTCTTTGTTGCATATGTTGTTTTCCCTACACTTTATGCAATCTCAACAGGTCAAAAGCAAAGAGAAAAACTTACTTTCCGAGTAGAGTAATTGAGATCTAACCTCGATCTTATCAAGTGTTGGATTTGTATTTCAAACTTTCATTTGTTTTTGTGTGCGACCATGTTGAAACTTTTGCAGACCAAAAAAGGGGTTTCAGGGGTATCCACACATTTCAAGGCAAAGAGTAAAAAACAT
>ML797094.1:62517-99004 GCA_009831015.1 Picea engelmannii
ATTAGATTTTTAAATCGGCCGGAAATTTCAAACTGCATCGCCGGAAAATGTGCTGGAAAAGTAACTCCAGAGGGAAGATTGCTCTCGAGTTATCCCACTCCTATATATATATTAGCTCACTTGATTAAAAATTACTTTATTAAATAAGATGTCTTGAGTTCGAGTTTTTTTTTCCATTAAGTTACTTTTTGAAAAAGTTCATGTAACTTCAAATTATCGCATAACTTTACTATAAAGTAGCTTATTTGTAAAAGTGAATTTATAGGTAAAGTCAAAAAAGGAAAGGTATTTTTTTCTCTTAGCAATCTCATTATGCATCCACCATCATGTGGAACAACTTCTATCTACCACATGACACTTTGATTACATTTTATTCATTTCTTAAGAAATGTTCCTTTTTAAGTTACCATTTGCATTTAACTTTACTTTATAAAGTAACTTTATTGTAAAAATAATTCTGACTTATTTTATAAAAGTAGGTCAATCATTGTAAAAGTAACTTATTTGTAAAAGTGAGCTTATAGGTCAACTTAAAGAAGGAAGGGGATTTTGTTTCCTCAACAACCTCATTGTGCACCCATCACCACATGGGGCAACTTCTATCCACCACATGGCACTTTGGTTACTTTTTATTCATTTCTTAAAAAAAGGTGTAACTTTGACATCTAAACTCTGTTTTTAGTGTTGTTTTTTTAAACTACTTATTTTTTGAGAGCTTTCCATCTAAACAATAATTTTATGATTTTGAAGCCATATTACCTGCATTTTTCAATATGGATAGTGTTGGGCCTCAATTTCGACAAGTTTCTAAGAGACATTCATCTTCATTTTTCATAATTTCTCCTTTATCCTTCCTATAGTTACACCATTATTGTCATGTATTGCCTTATTTCACCAATATATGATCATCCAAACTTCACAAGGCATAATAATGCTAAAAAACAGAATATTCCATGTATTGATGATTATTTAGAGCATATGTGTTTGTTTCCTAACCTAGATATTGAAGGGCCAGATTGACCCGTTCAATCGGATGAGGGAAAATGCCCGATGTTAGATCCTAATCAGACCTACTCTTATTTGGAGTAGCGTTTCCCACAAGTTTATGGGCCTCGTTGCCACTCATAATTAAAAGAATAAAAAGGGGAAAGACAATGAACTACCCCCCAAAGAGTTCTAAATAATACAAAGGCTAAATTAACTAAAAATAAACTAATCTAGATCTAACTAATTCTAATCTATCTCGGGAACGAAAACTAGAAGATGAGCACAACTTAAGATGATATCTTGGGGTGCAGAAATAGTTCATGAAAACCAAGACATGTTAACACAATAATACTACATAAATCATCCCAAATAGTTGAAGAGGAGATCTATAACATCATCCCTTCACTCATAAGAAATCACAACAACAAAGGATTATAGATACTAAACACATAAATAGTTCATATGATCAATACCCATAAAACTTAAACCACAAATACAAGTATAGAATAGTCTCACAAGCATTTGCTAACAGTCATGAATTCAAAATGCCTCATGCTCTTTATTACTCGGAGATAATAGTACCGCATTTTGTTACAAAGGGAAAAAGTCCTCTCTCTATGCCATTAGTTCTTTTTTATAAGGCAAGAGAGAGACTCTTCAGTTCTCATCACTATTCATTTAATTTTCCTTACATTTCTCTTCTCTCATTTTGAAAATGGACACATGTAAGCGTTACACATGGAAACTAAACATACTCATGAGTTATTATTTTCATCCTTGGACAATTTACAAATGACATCTATTTAAAAACACTCATCGCCTCTATCCATTCGTGTTATCTTTTGTTTTTTAGAAGTTTATAGGTGTTTCTGGTTTCGAATTATAGAATGCGATCATTGTGGCTTATTCTCCTCTTTCATAGGTTTACTTTGAGCTACTGCTGGCTCAATTTCATTGGTTGCAACTCAATATATGATGATTTGAAGTCAACATACCTGATTTTTCATCTGAATTTGGATTCCACCTGTGTTTTGCATTTTTGGGCTATTTCTAATTTCAATCTGCTAGAAATTCCTATCCTAGCCTCTTTTTCACTCTCCTAGATTTCCATCTAATCCTCCTATGCCTGATTTCATTTCTCGTAGCTCCATATATGGCTTCCTGAAATTGGTATGGCCAATTTTCCCCCAAATCTGTGGGTGTCTTCTTTCTGCATTTTCTGTCATTTTATGTCGACCTTCTAGCCTGGATACCTGCATCAATGAATTCCTCTGTACAATACCTTTCCAATGAGGTATCATGAGCCTTATTCCGACACCTATATAGAAAGATATGGTTGTTTGAAATTTCTCACTCAACAACCATTGACCAGGTCCGTGGGTTAATTTGGACCATTAATTCTCAAATCCGCAAAAGAGAAAACCCACTAGATCAACGGTTCTAGTCAGTTGTCCTTCAGACCTCGAAAAGAGCAGAGTGTGTGCATTCATAACTTCACATCAGGGTCTTTCTAACTCCTAACCCATTCCCATCCCGATTCATCAACTCTGAGAGGGATATCTACTCATTCAATAGATCTAGAACCAATCCCCATAGTCCATCAAAAAATCCATTTTACGACCTATTCCAATGCGACAGTGCAAAGGTATCAAAGAAAAGAATCGAAAAAATTCCTTCTTTGATTCACGTATTGAAGGTTAAAGCTCGAAAAAAGGGAGATGATGTGCATTTAGAGATGATTATTCGACGTCCACAAATTTGTGAAGTTTCATGGTATTGACAAGGGGTATCGAAGAATATTCCCCCATAGATTCGTTTTACATGCAAAAGATCTGGATCATCCGTTCGATGATGATCAACGATCATGATTAAAATTTATTCACAGTCCAAATGAGACCATTCCTAGTTTTAACCCCGACCATCCAAAGTTATAACCCAAATACTATTGCACGAAAAATATCCGACAGTTCATTCATGGAAAAGATCGGTGGCTAGGGAGAGTTTCTCTTTGGAAATCTTCTTGAGGTTTAAGATTGCAAAACTTTGCAAAGTAATAAGATCGTGGTTCCAATGTTGGTTTCTTGGAAGGAAAAGGGGATTATCTCCAAAAGAACCTGCGTAATTCGCCAAAGAATTCAGTTGTGAGCAACATTCTCATGTGAAAGAAGAAGACAAGGATTCGATCTGAGATAACGAAGGAACATTCACTAACTCATAAACAGAAAGAAAACTATGTATTGTGGGTACTGTAGCCATAAGTCCATCAACTATGACAACAAATTAAGGTTGTCAATCGAATAATGAGTGAGATTTAATCCCAACCATTCATTGGGGGAGGGTCATCAAAGTGAGTTGTGATAGTAGGAGTAGATGTACTATGATGGAGAAGGACTCCGAAAATGAAGAGTGTGAATTCCAAGGACGAAAAATCGATAACATCGTTGTCTGAGTACATGATCAAAAGGCCAGGAAGAAGAGTCAGGAAGCTCTTTAAGGATCAAAGTGAATATTATGGAAAAGGATGAACAAATTTCCCCATAGGCCTCTCAAGGTTGGAGCGGCTATGCGAACAAAGTGTCATTACAAATTTTCTTGTGCACAACAACAGAATGAGATCAACCATGAAATCAAGGAAGACTAGGTAATATAATAAACAATATATTCCCTAGATTTTAAACCAACTTATGAGAGAGTGTTAGGTTTATTGAAAAATAGCGTGATGACTGTAGGTGAGTGTCTTAAGACTACATATGCTAATTCAAAATAGAAGAGTAGGATCCGTATGCGAGATCACAAAGTGTAATTCATGCAACATAACATGTTAGAAAGAGGATGCATAATTTGAATTAGGCAATCAACAAATAATCAACCACAACCTTATCTGAGACATGCAATAGAGCATCAAACCATGCAGCCAAATAGGATCATCAAACATTTCAGATTCAACAAAAGGTCTGAAGACAACGTGTCGAGTCCATCATACAAATGTCAAAAAATATGACAGCCCAATAAGAATTATGAAGACATTTGAAATCATCAGATCGGGAAGAATAGTCAGCACCCATCAAATACTATCATCCATCAAGATAAAACCCCCAACTCCTTCAAAGTAGGAAAATAGATAACATTAGGTTCAAGCGGTAGAGGATTAGGAAATAGGGTTGGAATTTTAGTAGGGGGGGTCTTTCCTTTTGCTTGTAAAATCAAAATTAAAGGTGGGTTGTTGTGGCTATAACACTAGCACTTGAGGATGTGGCAGGTCTCAATGATCTTCAAGTTTCCCGTAGCTTGCCAGTACAACAAAACCATTGACTGGCTACCAAATTCTGTAGGTGAGAATTTATGAAGGCCAACTTTCCACATCAGTTTTGAGCATATGAAGATAGATATCAAAATTATAAATCATGGGTTTTGTGCAAAGTGAGCCCATTTAGGTGAATTGTGAGCAAATTTCTCAGATAATGCACAATTTGGAGGATATGATCGTTTCTTCAAAATGGAATTTCCTAGATTTGTATGTGAGACTGATTTTTAGAAATAAATGCATTCATGTAATCCTTCATTCATTAAGATGGTTTCACACTGATATGGATAAAATGGGCAAGTGGTTCATGATCTATACCTTCATACTATGGTTATTTTCCTCTTGGATTCGATAAAATCAACTCAAAAACTCTCATTCAATGTCTTGGTCAACTCAAGTATCTACATGAAAACATATAGTAGCAGAAGCAGAGATTTGAACTACTCATCAAATTGAGGAGGAAATCGCTCAATATAGGAATGACCCAACTAAAATAGGAGTTAGACTATTCTGTCATCACTCTTTGAGAAGAATTATAGATTAAGCTGTTGCATTTTAGATTGTATAAATAACCAAAGATGCGACTATGAAGTGGATTCGATTTCATACAAAAAAATATTGAACTGAAGATTGTGGCAACCTTGATTATCAATATAATTTATTTGAGTTCTTCCATTATATAATATTCATTGTGCATGTGCCAAGCTTGGAGGCCCCCCTTTCTTTGGTTCATGTCACATTATTTTTGTAGATATATATGCATATTTATGTTTTTTCTGCAATTCCTTATTTGGTAAATGTTCTTATCCTCTTTATTTTTATTTTTTATTTTATTTTTATCAGCTTTATGTTCATTAGATTTAGAATCAAATTTAATTTTATCTTTATCTACAATCAAGAATGAATTTGTTTTCAATTTAGAAATGAAAAAGGTCTCCAGAGTATTGCTATAAGCTTCTCTTAATCATATACTTGTTAAAAAGAAACATTGTAGCCAACATTTCTACCAGTAGGGACCACACCGAATACTTGCTAACAGATTAGAACTTGGCTTAAAACCTTTTCATTTGATTTAATTAATGAATGTGTGTGTTAAATATTATTTCCAATCCTCAACCTTCACAAGTTAGTAACGTATTGTTGCAAGATCCATCACTTGTTGATGCAATAAAACCTTGTAACATGATTTTTTACCAATGAAACTATGACAAATTTAGATGGGAAGAATTAAAACTTAGCTTAGAATATTTTCATTTGAATATTCTTCTCAATCCTCAACTGATCTGAAATATCCTTATATGCTTTTTTAATCTTTCAATACATATGAAGCATCTACTTGACATTCGAAATAAAATGATCACTTGACTGTATGCAAATTACATGTGAAGAACTTATCTAACCAAATACACTTTAATGATAAAATAACTTGCAAAATAATATTTGAGCTTGAAATGAACAACAATAATGAAATCACATACATAGGTTGGAAACGGAGTTCACCCAATTTGTGCTACCTCTCCGGGTTCGCTTCCAATAGAGACCTTCTTTTATTAATGCTCAGATGCTTTCCTTTTACAATGGCCTTTTTACATGTTGCTCAAATGCAAAAATGAAGTGCACTATTGGATTCCTAGTGAAAAATTGTGCAAAATGAGTATAAAATTCTTGAAATTCCATCAAGGTACCTCTCGACATGCTTTACAGTGTAGCCTCATAACTTAGCTACCCTCGGGTATGAATTACGAGACCAAAATCTGCATTAATGTTTGTACAATCTCAGTTTGCATGCCATTAAAGAGGGTGCGCCCCTTAACCAATGTCAAAATTTTGTGGCATTCTTTAAATATAAATTAGTTTGTTTGTTTAAAAAAAACATATATATGGTTCGTTGGTTAAAACTGTGGCATATAAAGTGGCAGGTCCGGGGTTCTATTCATTACGATCCTTGACATATTCTGTAGTTTGTTTTATGTGTGGTTATAACCATATGTGATATGGTTACGGTGGAAAATTTTTGTTATCCCCTGCATGAACTATGGTGTTGGTTATGTAATATAACATATCACTACAAAATAGGGGTCAAGAGCTAGGCCCTCGACCCCTTTTAAACCCCATTCAATAAAATACTTCACTTTAAATACATTTGTTGCCATGCTATGTTAAGAACCAAATATATGGCGCGTTGGTAAAGGAGGGTGTTGGCATGTTTTTAGACAGAGGCAGAGTATGCATGTTTTTCATTGACGGCGCGTGTTTTTCATTGACGGCTAAGATCAACACGATCATTAGAATAGCGATAATGGAAATATCAACAGTGTAAGATCATAAGGAGGAAAACAGTCAAAGCACGACAAAGGTGGCAAGATCAGTAGTGTAATCTCAGAAGGAGGAAAATAGTCAAAGCACGAAAAAGGTTTCGTTTCGGAGTTTTGCAGATCGGGAAATCTAAAGGAAAGAGGTTCAAACTCGCAATATGCGAAATTGCGATAACAATCCTGACCATTGGAGTCATAGGACACGTGGCAAGAGATTGGAATTTCGCTGACTTGCACATTGGAGGAGTCAATGGAGCATGGTGTGGGAACTCGCGATATGCGAGATCATGAAAAGATCTAGACTGTCAAATCATCGAGATCGTGGATCGTTGATCAGGCATGACGAAGGCATGTGAAGTTGCAAAATCGTGATAAGATCTTCACCGTTGATTCAAGAAGGACATGTGGTGAAATCGCGATAATATCTGGACCATTGGTTCCATAGGACACATGGAAAAAGATCATCGTTTCAATGAGTGGAAAGTCAAAGGAGAGAAGTGCTCATTTGATTGGCGAGTGGTCTTATCTCGTTCACATTATCGAGAGTTGGAGAACAGAGCTAGAGATTCCAAGCGGGTTTCGACGATCGCGACTTAGAGCATCGATACCCTTCATCACAGGAACCGTGACATGCCAGATCGTGATGAGATATGGACCATCAGATCATTGGAGATCTCGATCGTTGATCAGGCTCGGTGAAGTTCATAAGTTTGCGAAATACGAAGCGCCTTTTGGCGCAGCTTGTGGTCACTGCCTGTGGTCATGTGAAGGGAAGAAGCTAGTAGTGTTAAGCTCCATCTCGGAGTCTCGGTGATCGCGACTTGGAGTATCGAGATCCTTCATCATAGGAATCGTGATATGCAATATCACGATGAGATCTGGACCGTCGGATCATTGGATATCTCGACCGTTGATCAAGCTCGATAAAGTTCATAAGTTCATGAAATATGAAGCACCTTTTGGCACAGCCTGTGGTCACTGCTGGTGGTCACGTGAGGGGAAGAAGCTAGTGGTGCTAAGCTCCATCTCGGAGTTTCAACGATCACGACTTGGAGAGTCGATATGCCTCATCTTCATATCCACAAAACATGAGTCATATAATCACCTTCTAAATAGGCGTGTTGTCACCGCCTGAGGCCACATGTGAAAGGACAGGTGAAAGGTGCCAAAGGCACAAGGATCAATAGGTTCACAATGTAACTGCTAGAACCACTGATGGTTTCTGCCAGAGGACTCGAAGAGACTTCAGGGTGATCGCCAAAGAAGATGAAGAGTCTCGAGGCATCTTCCAGTGGAATGAAGACTGTTCATAGAGGCTATTGACAGATGGAAGACCGTTGGAGCCTGAAACTGCAACATAGGGAATGAGCTCGACTGTGACAAAGAAGACGAAGAGTATCGATTGTTGGAGAGGCTAAGGAATCTCGACATAACACCCAATGATGATGGACGCATGGGTTTAACCGCCAGAGAAGCTGAAGAGTCGCAATGATGATCAGACAGAGCACTCGACATGGGGAGAGAATGTAGAAGCATTGTGCATATAGAATGCACAAGGTGCACAGAGACTATAAGAATGCAGAACAAAGAAGAGATGAGTGTTTCTCTTGAGAGTGATTCAGGCATGTAGAAGGAGGCAGTGTGCAACAACTGAAATACACAGAAGAGGAATGGTGCATTGAATGGACATGGCGCACAAAGCATAAAAGGTAGAAGAACAGAAAGCACAAGGCATGTGTGCAGGAAGACAATGAGGCAGACAGAGCAGGGCAGTGTGCCAAGAATAGTGATGAGACTGGAAAGCGATTGATGAACATTATATCACTGTAATAATTTTCAGTAGCAAAGATTTATATTTCAGGGTTGTTGGGAGGTGCTAGGGAGGACTGTTGTCCTCAGAGGTTCAAGTGGGTGCTTGAACACAGGGATTTGTAGCTTCCATCTGGTTGCAGCCAGAAAATCTAGGGTGGCAGGGTGGTGCAAGGAAGAACATTGGTTCTCTGAAATACGGGTCGGTGCCTATGTAACTGAAAGTTGGTGCTTCCATCCAGTTGGTGCTGGAACTCTTAGGGAGTTGGTGCTTCCTTCTAGTGGGTGTTAGAGAAACCAGGGGTTCGGTGCTTCCTTCTAGTGGGTGCTAGAGAATCCAAAGAGGTGGTGCTCTTAGCAAGTAGCAGCTTGAAAAACAGAGGTTGTAGCCTCCTTATGAGTTGGTGCTCATAAGTATGATAATGTACAGAATGTAAAGATTACTTATCATATAAAGAAGAAGAGGTTTTTACCCTTTATGGGTTTCCTCGGGAAATATATGTCTCTGTGTATCTCAAATGTGTGAATGATGTTGAATGTTCTATTGCTTACTTCCCTACATTAGTGTGATCATCATTGAGAGTTCTGTATTGAATTTAAAAATGAGCATAATTGTTTAAGCTCGGTAACAACTAATTCACCCCCCATCTCAGTTGTCCAACAATTGGTATCAGAGCGGGTTCCTTTATTTAAAGGTAGATCTGTAAGCTTAAACATGACAAGTCATGAAAGGACTTCAGCCAGTAAGCCTCCTCTATTTGACGGAACAAATTTTGGCTTTTGGAAGGTTAGAATGAGAACATACCTAATGTCTTTAGGTGCTGATGTTTGGGATGTAGTAGAGATTGGATACATAAAGCCTGTTGTGCTAGCTTCCAAGGATGATAAGTTAGAATTTATCTTTAATGCTAAGGGAATGAATGTTATCTTGAATGGACTTGCAGAAGCCGAGTTTGTAAAGGTGATGCATCTTCAAACTACCAAAGAAATGTGGGATAAACTTATTAGCAACTATGAAGGAAATGAGAAAGCAAAAGATGCCAAACTTCAAACATTTAGGTTGAAGTTTGAACAACTAAATATGAATGAAGATGAAATAGTTAGCAAGTATTTTTTAAGAATTGAAGAACTTGTGAATGCCATGAAGGGTCTTGGTGAGAAGATTGAAGAACCAATTTTAGTTTAGAAGATTTTAAGATCTTTGCTTGATAAATTTAATCCAAAAGTCTCTGCAATAGAAGAACTAAATGATCTTAAAAATCTGTCCATTGATCAACTCCTAGGAACATTAACTACATATGAAATGATAATCAACAAAGATAAATCCATTACTAGAGAAGCATCTTTTAAAGCAGACGAGAATACTGATCCAGATTTAGATGATATTGAGGCAAAATTTGTGAAAAGGTTAAAGAAAGGATCAAGAAAATACAAAGGTAAGATCTCCTTCAAATGTTTCAATTGTGGCAAGATATGTCATTTCTCAAATAAGTGTCCACACAAGAAGAAGGACCAGAACATTGAAGGTGAAGAGAAGCACAAATCCAAAAGATTTGATAAAAAGAAAAGTTTATGTGTAAACAATGATGACTCCTCAGATGACACCGATAGTGACTCTTCCTGTGAAGATAAGGTAAATGACTTCATGCTTATGGCCAAAGAGGATTATGATAATGAAAGAACAGGCAGTGATGATAATGATGAGGAAGATGTGGTTGACTTGGAAAGAGAGCTGATTAGCGCTTTGGAAGAGATTGACAGACTCAGACTTGAGAAGAGAAAGAAAAAACAATTGCTGATACAGTTCAAGAAATGCACTAAAAAACCTAATGAAGACTTTGCCCTGCTAAAAGTGAAATTAGAAGAGGCAAATAAAATCGAGGACATTCTAAAACATCAGTTATTAGAAAAGAAGGCAAGATCTGAAGCCCTGGAAGAAGAAGTAGTGAAAACTAGGAAAGAGTTGGAGAAGTTTCAAGACTTGTATCATCAGAATCTGTCAAGTATCAAAGCCTCAGAAGGATTAGCCACCATTCTGAATCAACAAAGGAATCCAAAGTTGAAAATAGGTTTGGGTTATGAAGAGGGATCAAGTAGTGGTCAACCAAGCAACAAAGAACCCATCAAGTTTGTCAAATCTACAACCAATGAAAACAAAAAACCTGCAGAAACAAAGGAAGACAATCAGCTGCCCAGGAAGAGTAAAGAAAAAGGTGTCAGGACTGAATCTGTAGAACAAAGAAATAATGCATTCCCTGCTCAAGGAAATCATCAACATGGAAGAAATCGACCTGCTCAAAGAAGACAACCATTTTCCAGGTACCAAGGACTTTTCTATGGATATTGTTTTTTCTGTTCTAACTTTGGTCACAAAGTTGTAAACTTTTCTTTAAAATTTAGATATGAGCAAGCAAGACATTCAAGGTATAGATATCTGTCACAACAAAGAATGAGACACCCAAGTAAAAAACCTCCACAGATTGCAAATCACTTGATGGCTGGGAAAAGGACACAGGTTAAGCATAACAATCGTTATGACTCTTTAATCAATGACCCAGAATGTTACATCTGTCATAACTATGGACATAAAGCTGTTGATTGTCGCTTAAGAAACTATAAACCAGATCTGAATCCTGCTACTGAAAATTTCAAGGTTTGGTAGAAGAAAGAAGATGACCAGTGAAGATTAGTGTTATCAGCCCAAAGACAAAATAATCCCTGGTATATTGATAGTGGATGTTCCAAACATATGACTGGAGACAAAAGTAAGTTTCTAGCTCTAAGTGAAAGCAAGTCAGGGAATGTAACTTTTGGAAATGATGCACCAAGAAAAATAAAAGGTAAAGGAATGGTAAGTTTGAGTAATGGAAAAGGGAAAGCTTAAGATGTGTTGTTTGTAGAAGGTCTGAAACATAATCTACTTAGTGTCAGTCAAGTCTGTGACCGAGGATGTGAATTCATTTTTACCTCTAAAGATTGTAGAATAAAATTTGTGAATTCAGGATGGCTAGTTGCAAAAGGGATAAGAACAGAAAACAATGTCTTTGTGTTAAAAGAAGAAAAAGAAGAATGCCACTTAAGAAAATATGATGAAAGTTGGTTGTGGCATAGGAGACTTGGACACCTAAATTTTGATCATAATCAAGCTCAGAAACAATGGGGCAGTAAAAGATCTTCCGAAGATATCAAAGCCATACGACTCTGTTTGTAAACCTTGCTAGATAGGAAAACTTACTCGCACTCAATTCAAATCTAACAACTTTCCCTCAATAGAAAAACCTCTCCAGTTAGTACATATGGATTTATGTGGACCATCAAGGAAAGAAGGTACAAGAAAAGAAAATTATTTTATGTTGGTTATTGATGATTATTCTAGACTAACATGGGTTTCCTTTTTGAAGGAAAAATATGAAGCATTTGAAAAATTCAAAGTGTTAAGGCTCTAACTGAGAATCAAACAAGAAAAAGATTGAAGGTAGTAAGGTCTGATAGAGGAGGAGAGTTTAGTTCATGGAACTTCAAAGAGTTCCGTGATAAACATGGGATCAAAAGAGATTACACAATTCCAAGGACTCCACAACAAAATGGAGTTGTTGAGAGGCAGAATAGATCAGTACAACAAATGGCAAGATCAATGATGAATGAAAGGAACATACCTCAGACATATTGGGTGGAAGCAATTCATATAGTTGTTCATATCCTTAACAAAGCTCATCTCAGGCCACATAGTGACAATACTCCTTATGAACTATGGTTTGGAAGACCTGCTTCAATCAAGCATTTTAAAATCTTTGGGAGTAAATGTTATGTCAAGAACAATGATGAAAATATTGAAAAATATGATGATAGGGCTGATGAAGGTATTTTCTTAGGTTATGCTACAAACAGTAAAGGATACAGATGTTACAATAAGAGACTGCATAAACTGGTTGATTGTATAAACATAAAAGTTGATGAAGAAATCCCAGTTAGAAATGTAAGCAGTGTTGAACCAAACACAGAAGATATAGTTAAAGATGAAGATGAACAGGTCCAAGGATCAGAAAGAGAAGAATCTGAATCAAATGAAGATACAAATAATCAGGCTGACATAAATCAATAGAAAGAAACAAACTCACCTCTCAGAATTGTTAGAAAGAATCATCATGAGAATCAGATAATTGGAGATATACATAAAGCAGTTCAGACAAGAAGGAAATTGATTAAAGACCCAGAACAATCTCATGTTGCTTTTTTATCTATGGCTGAACCTAAAATTTTTGATGAAGCCAGCTAGCATGATGATTGGATTAGAGCTATGAATGAAGAGCTTGATCAGATTGAGAAGAACAATACTTGGGAGCTTGTCCCTAGACCCAAAGATAAGAATGTAATAGGTTCCAAATGGGTGTTCAAAAACAAAATGAATGAAAAAGGACAAGTTGTTAGAAATAAAGCCAGGCTGGTCTGTAAAGGGTATGCACAAGTTGAAGGTCAAGACTTTCATGAAACTTTTGCACCAGTGGCAAGATTGGAAGCCATCAAAATGTTCCTTTCATATTCATGCCATAATAACTTTAAAGTGTATCAGATGGATGTTAAGTCAGCTTTTCTTAATGGAGATCTAGAGGAAGAAGTATATATGGAGCAACCTGAAGGATTCTCATTGACATATAATCCTAACTATGTTTGCAAGTTGAAGAAGGCCTTATATGGACTGAAACAAGCACCATGAGCTTGGTATTATAGACTGGACAAATTTTTACAAGACAAAGGGTTCAAGAAAGGTACCGTTGACAACAATCTCTACATTAAGTCTGAAGGTGATAATTTACTAGTTGTTCTGGTTTATGTAGATGATATTATTTTTGATTGTACTAATGAATCATCTGTCCAGTGGTTTTCTACCTCTATGCAAACAGAGTTTGAGATGTCCATGATAGGAGAACTGTCATATTTTTTTGGTTTACAAGTAAATCAGAGTTCTGCAGGAATATTTATCTCTCAAGAAAAATATTTGAAAGAGATGTTGAAGAAATTTCAGATGGAGGATTCCTCTCCTGTTAATACACCTATGGTGGTTGGTTGCAAGCTCAGTAAAGATGATATGTCACCAGATGTTGATCAAAGGACATACCGATCAATGATAGGCAGTCTTCTGTAAATCACAGCATCCCGTCATGATATAATGCAAGTTGTTGGAATGGTAGGTCATTATCAGTTAGCTCCTAAACAAAGTCACTTGGTCGCTATCACAAGGATATTCAAATACTTGAAGGGAACAATGACTTATGGTCTGTGGTATCCCATAAATCATAATTTTTAGTTAACTTCTTATTCAAATGCAGATTGGGAAAATTGTGTGGATGAGAGAAAGAGCACCAGTGGAGGTGCCTTCTTCCTGGGTGACTCGTTGGTAGCATGGATTAGTAAGAAGCAAGGATCTATTTCCTTATCAACTACAGAAGCATAGTACATTGTTGCTACTACTTGCTGCACTCAGATCTTGTGGATGATCCAAACTCTTGCATATTTGAAGGTAAACTATACTGATCCAATTACAATTCATTGTGACAACACCAGTGCCATTAGTGTCTCCAAGAATCCTGTTCTTCATTCCAAGACTAAGCATGTCCCAATACAATATCATTTTCTCAGAGAACAAGTTACAAACAGAATTGTTCAGCTGAATTATATTCCTTCCATAGAACAGATTGTTGATATCTTTACTAAATCGTTAGCAGCGACCCCTTTTGGATATCTTCATTAAAAGTTGGGGGTTATAACTTCTTTCGTCTAATCTGTTCACCTGGTCAGGGGGAGTACTTATTGAATATCTGTTGTATTTCTAAGCTGCTCATAGTTGACAGGGGGAGTATGTACTGCAACATCTCAGGGGGAGCGTGTTTCTTCTTTGACATTGATGTCAAAGGGGGAGAAAGTGGTAAATTTCAAGGATGCTACAGTGGTGGTAATTTCAAGGATGCTACAATGGTATAGTTGCATGTTTTTCAAGGGATTTCCATCAATTCCAAAGGGGGAGATTGTTGGCATGTTTTTAGACAGAGGCAGAGTATGCGTGTTTTTCATTGATGGCGAAGATCAACACGATCAAATGGAGAAGATCAGCATGATCAGTAGCATAGAGATAATGGCAAGATCAACAGTGTAAGCTCAGAAGGAGGAAAACAGTCAAAGCATGACAAAGGTGGAAAGATTGGCAGTGTAAGCTCAGAAGGAGGAAAACAGTCAAAGCACGACAAAGGTTTCGTTTCAGAGTTTCACAGATCGGAAAATCCAAAGAAAAGAGGTTCAAACTCGCGATATGCGAAATCGCGATAACAATCCCGACCGTTGGAGTCATAGGACACGTGGCAAGCGATTGGAATTTTTCTAACTTGCACATTGGAGGAGTCAACATAGCATGGTGTGGGAACTTGCAATATGCGAGATCACGAACAGATCTGGACCGTCAAATCATTGAGATCATGGACCATTGATCAGGCATGATGAAGGCCCGTGAATTTGAAAAATCGCGATAAGATCTTGACCGTTGATTCAAGAAGGACACGTGGTGAAATCGCGATAATATCTGGACCATTGGTTCCATAGGACACATGGCGAAAGATCATCGTTTCACTGACTGGAAAGTCAAAGGAGCGAAGTGCTCGTTTGATTGGCGAGTGGTCTTATCTCGTGGTCACATTGTCGAGAGCTAGAGATGCCAAGCTCCATCTCAAAGTTTCGGCGATCGCGACTTGGAGCATCGAGACCCTTCATCACAGGAATCGCGATATGCGAGATCGTGATGAGATCTGGACCGTCGGATCATTAGAGATCTCGATCGTTGATCAGGCTCGATGAAGTTCATAAGTTCACAAAATACGAAGCACCTTTTGGCGCAGCCTCTAGTCACCGCCAGTGGTCACGTGAAGGGAAGAAGCTAGCAGTGTTAAGCTCCATCTTAGAGTCTCGAAAATCACGACTTGGAGTATCGAGATCCGTCATCATAGGAATCGCGATATGCGAGATCGCGATGAGATCTGGACCATCGGAGCATTGGAGATCTCAACCATTGATTAGGCTCGATAAAGTTCATAAGTTCATGAAATACGAAGCACCTTTTGGCGCAGCCTGTGGTCACCGCCGATGGTCACCTGAGGGGAAGAAGCTAGCTGTGCTAAGCTCCATCTCAGAGTTTCAGCGATCACGACTTCGAGAGTTGAGATGCCTCATCTTCAGATCCACGAAACGTGAGTCATGTAAGCACCTTCTGAACAGGCGTGTGGTCACTGCCTGAGGCCACATGTGAAAGGAAAGGTGAAAGGTGTCAAAGGCACAAGGCTCAATAGGTTCACAGTGTAACTGCTAGAACCGACTGATGGTTTCTACTAGAGGACTCGAAGAGACTTCAGGGTGATCGCCAGAGAAGATGAAGAGTCTCGAGGCATCTTCCAGTGAAATGAAGATTGTTCATAGAGGCTATTGACAGATGGAAGACCATTGGAGCCTGGAACTGCAACAGAGGGAATGAGCTCAACTGTGACAGAGAAGATGAAGAGTCTCGATTGCTAGAGAGGCTAAGGAATCTCGGCATAACACCCAATGATGATGGATGCATGGGTTTGACCGCCAAAGAAGCTGAAGAGTCGCAATGATGATTAGGCAAATCACTTGACATGGGGAGAGCATGCAGAAGCATTGTGCATATAGCATGCACAAGGTGCAAAGAGACTATAAGAATGCATAACAAAGAAGATATGAATGTTGTTGTTGAGAGTGATTCAGGCGTGTAGAAGGAGGCAGTGTGCAACAGATGAAATACAAAAAAGAGGAATGGTGCATTGAATGGACATGGCACACAGAGCATAAAAGGCAGAAGAACAGAAAGCGTAAGGCATGTGTGCAGGAATACAGTGAGGCAGCCAGAGCAAGGCAGTGTGCCAAGAACAGTGATGAGACTGGTAAGCCATTGATGAACATTATATCACTCTAATAATTTTCAGTAGCAAAGATTTATATTTCAGGGTGGTTGGGAGGTGATAGGGAGGATTGTTGTCCTCAGAGGTTCAAGTGGGTGCTTGAACACAGGGATTTGTAGCTTCCACCTGGTTGTAGCCAGAAAAGCCAGGGTGGCAGGGTGGTGCAAGGGAGAACATTGGTTCTCTGATATACAGGCCGGTGCCTGTGTAGCTGGAAGTTGGTTCTTCCATCCAGTTGGTACTGGAACTCTTAGGGAGTTGGTGCTTCCTTCTAGTGGGTGCTAGAGAAACCAGGGGTTCGGTGCTTCCTTCTAGTGGGTGCTAGAGAATCCAGAGAGTTGGTGCTCTCAGCAAGTAGCAACTTGCAAAACAGAGGTTGTAGCCTCCTTATGAGTTGGTGCTCATAAGTATGATAATGTACAGAATGTAAAGATTACTTATCATATAAAGAAGAAGAGGTTTTTACCCTTTATTGGTTTCCTCAGGAAATATCTGTCTCTGTGTATCTCATATGTGTAAATGATGCTGAATGTTCTATTGCTTACTTCCTTGCATTATTGTGATCATCATTGAGAGTTCTGTATTGAATTTAAAAATGAGCATAATTGTTTAAGCTCGGTAACAACTGATTCACCACCCCCCCCCCCTCTCAGTTGTCCAACAGAGGGTTTGTTAAGGATTTGGGAGGGCACAGGTTCAACCCCCATCAACTCCAAATTTTTTAAGAAACACTAGCCATTATAGGCCAATGGGAGGTCACCATGTGGCGACCTCTCATTGGCTCATCCTTACCACATGTCATCATATGACTTGTCCACCTAGATGTACGGACTTGCCCAGTCAGCTGCAAACTCATCTTCCCAGTCACTGTGCGATCAACCCACTGGCACCTTGGGGTGTGTCCATTTCATCTATATGGTCATGCCATGTGTCACCCTTGCAGTGGTGACATGCGTCACCCTTTTACCCCTTTGAATTTGACTTTGGCCAGTTTTATTTGAACTTTTAACGCTCATAAATTTTGCATACGAACTCCATTTGACTTGTTGTTTGTGCCATTGGAAAGATGATGATGAGATCTATGCATTGATGGGATTTTTGAGAGAATTTGGGACAGTCAAATTTTGAGCATTTTTGAACCATTCTAGACCTCTGTGGACATTCTAGATCTTTCTGGACCTCTATGAGCATTTATGGATCCTCTTGGACCATTCCTCCCCATTGGAAGACTTTTGGACCACCAAATTTTTTGATTACTCAACAACTAGGTGAGGAAATATTTCCCTCACCCTTCCAATATCCATCCATTTTTCTTTACTTGGTTTTACCCCTTTAAGACCAACTCAAAGATATTCCACATCACCTCACTATGAAGTTCCAATTCTTCTATCAAGAATGACATCTTCTTGTAGATCGTCCAAATATTATGGAGAAAAATTATCAACTACTGGAACCTGAATACTTTCATCTTCATCCATAATCATAGGAGGCTCATAAAGCTTCCAATTATCAACATTTACTACTGAATACATTTTCATGTAGGCTAGTAGATATAAACAAAATACCTTAGTACCAATCTTCTCCAAGATATTAAATGGACCATACCAGATTGGCCTTAGATTTTTACCTTCACCTTTCATTCTATATTTGTTGATATGTAATAACCATACTTGATCATCGACTTCAAACTTATGATCAACCCAATGTTTATCATGCCTTTCCTTATACTTGAATTGGATATTCTCCAATTGTTCCTATAGTGCTTGATGTACCTATTGAATCTTTTGAATGAACCTTTCATCTTTATCTATATCATCCTGTCCATCTTCTTTACTTGCTTCTCCAAAAACAAATTCCATAGGTGATTTAGGCAAGTACCCCAAACATACTTCAAAATGAGTTTTCTGAGTAGACGAATACATGAAATGATTATAGGCATGTTGGATATAAGGTGATTGCTCATCCCATAATTTAGGATGCTTGTTTCATTATCCTTGAAGTAGATGCACCATTTTTCTGTTTACCACCTTTGTTTGTCCATTTGTTTGCAGATGGAAATTTGTGCTCTTATTCAAATTAATGTCCATAAGTTTCCATACAAGACCAAAACTTTCCCAAAAAATGAGAGTCTTGATATGATATTATAGATGTAGGAAGTACAAAATGAACCCATACATTAGCAAAGAACATATGTGATGTCTATTCAACTGTGACCTATTTCTTGCATGAAATTAGAATACACATCTTGTTGAATCTGTCCACTACGACATATAGATAATCATGACTTGTTTTGGACATTAGAAAACCCCCTACAAAGTCCATGGAGATACTTTCCCATGGATGAGAAGGTACTGTAAGCAGTGTATATAATCCTAGATTTATGTTTCTAGGCTTACTTGTGGCACACATAACACACCCTTTGATATACTTGGAAATTGTCTTGTTCATCCGAGGCCAATAAAAATACCTTTGTAGCTGTGCAACGGTCTTACCAACCCTGAAATGACCAGAGATGAGAGATACATGAGCTTCTTTGATTAAACTTAATCTTTCATCTCTTGGTATGCATATATTTCCAAGATGATATAACAAATTGTCATGTGCATCATATACTTCTTTAAAATCATCTTCCCTATCATATTGTTCTGCATAACTTTCATGTTCTAAAGGATTATAACTGAGTATTGTGGATGCATTAATTACTGGTCTCGACAACATATCTGCAACCTTGTTATGAATACCCTTCTTACACTTGATTACCGAATGAAACTACTGTAGGAAACCCATCCACCTGAAATGTCATGACTATTGTAGCTTGGTTTGTGACTGCAAATACTGTAATGGATGATGATTGATATAAATTATGGTCTCCTTTCCCATTAAGTAATGCTTCCATTTATTTACACTTTGTACAAATGCATACAATTCCTTATCATATGCTGGATAGTTAATCACAACTTGAGTGAAAGTCTTAGAATGATAACATATAGGTTTACCTCGTTGCATCAAGACTGCGCCCATGGAATATCTTCTTGCATCAGTTTGAATCTCAAATGGTTGTTGGAGATTTGGCAGAGCCAAAACTGGTGTGGTGCTTATCTTTTCCTTCAATGTCTCAAAGGATTTTTGTTGCTTGCCTCCCCATTTAAAGACCATTTAAAACTTGTTAATGCATGTAGAGGTGTTGTTGTGTATAAGAAATTAGCAATGAATTTTCTCCAGTACTGTACTACTCCTAAGAAGCTCCTGACTTCATGGTAGTAGTTGACTTGGACCATTTTACAATGACATCTACCTTTGCAGGATCTATTTTTAGCTGACCATTCCCTATAATATATCCCATATATACCATATAAGTTTTTCCAAATTCACATTTAGATAACTTGATATACAACTTCTTCTTCAAGAGTTCAAAGACTGTCTTGACACGATTTATATGATCTTCCCATATTTGACTAAAGATCAATATGTCGTCTAGATAGAAAATAACAAAATCATCTATATAGGGTTAGAACCCATGATTCATCACTCTCATAAATGTTGTTGGTGTGTTACATAACCCAAATGTCATAACCAACCATTCAAACAAGCCTTTCTTGGTCTTGAAAGCAGTTTTCCATATGTTTCCTTATACAATTATGATATTATGGTAACTACTTCTCAAATCAAAATTAGTGAAATACACAACATTATTTAACTTGTATAATAGATCATCAATTTTGCGAAGAGGATAATGGTTCTTTATCGTAATCTTGTTTAGGGCTCAAAAATCAATACACATCCTCCATGTGCCATATTTCTTCAGAACTAATACAATAGGATATCCACATGGAGAGGAGCTTGGTATGATGATTCCTTTATCGAGAATCTCCTAAACTTGCTTCTTTTTATGCATTCTCAATTATTGATGACCTGTACATTCCATTGTTCAGAAGAGGAGTGTCTTGTTGCAAATATAGTTCATGTTCAACCTCCCTTTTAGGAGGAAACCCTGTAGGTTCCTGAAAAAACTCATCATAATTAGATATGATGTTGATCAACTCCTATTTATGATTTGGATCACAACCTAATAAAGCATATATTATATCTTCTTCTTTTTGTTTCACTATCATGAGAACAAAAGATTTACTTGCGCTCACAAGTCTCTTCATTTACCATGTGCTCACTAGAGAAACATTAGTTTTGATGCGATGAGCTATGACAATATATATGACCCCATACTTGAAAAGATGATATTTATTATCTTCTCTATAGAACACAACCTTCATGTCCAATAGATATGGAATACCCAAGACAATGCCAAAAATTTCAAGAGGCACAACATCTAACTCGACCTCATCAAAGGAATTAGTTGTTATTGCAAATATAATCTTACACTATTTTTTTACCTGCAACTTAGCATCATAACACACCCAACCTAATGGATATAGATTTTTGTGAGGTGTCATATTCAAACCCAACTTCTTAAAAATTGCTTTAGATATTAGGTTAACTTGAGATCCACTGTCAAATATAGTATCTACCTTGATATGCTTGACTATAACTTTCTCATGAAAAAACTAACTTCTCTTCTTTTGATCAATATCACTTTCCATTTTGGCAGATTGAAGTGAAGAATTTGAATTGATAGCTGATATACCTTTGCTTCTTATGACCATGATCTTATATTCATCTTCAAAATATGACCCTAGATCCCGATGAGATGATGCAATAGTCTTCTGCTTCCCTTTATCCTTGAATTTCGTTGGTCATAATTTTGGATGCAGCTTCCAACACTGTGATTCCTCATGTCCCTTTTTCTTATAGTGGGAACATGTAGGTCTTCCCTCAACTTGCTTCAATGTGGCTGATTTCTTACTCTTCCATTTACCTTTCGGTTACTTCTCAAACTTGAATGAATTATTATCTTCGCTCACATTCTTACCCTTACTAGCTTCTAGACGAGTAGCTTGTATTGACACCTTATCAATGTTAGTAGGGCTAAACATTAGAATAGTGTGGTGAAGATATGAGTGCATGCCACCAACATACTTCAGAAGAGTTTCACGAGTATACAATATAATACCTAATGAAAATTCCTTCTTTTTGAATTCTTGTTTATATGCCTGAATATTTTGGACTTTAACCTGTCTTAGATGTTGCCATTCGATCATTTCCATTTGCGTATGTGGCAGTGGATATAATTGTTTCCCTATAGACTTAGTAAACTTATCCTAGGAAGAGATTACTTTAACCCTTTGAACAAGATCAAATTGCATCTTAATCTCCCACCATATTAAGACAGTTCCACTTAGTCAAAGAGAAACTAATTGTATCTTTGCATCCTTATCCACGATCTTTGAAACCTGCAATATACCTCTATCTGCTTGATCCATTTTTTCAATTTTTTTGCATTCAATTCTCCATCATAGGTCGGTGATTCAAACTTGACATCCAATTTTAGTAATGGCAGATTACGATTAGACTTCTTAGAGGACTTCTTTCGATGAGAGGAATGTTTACTCACTCCAAAAGAAAATGATGACGAGGATGAGGATGGTGAAGGGGGTTCTAAAGGTCCACCACCTTCACCTCCTCCTTCTCCTTTTACCGAAGATTCTCTCCTTACAAGATTTTGAATACTTCATTCTAGCTCATCTATTGTTTCTTTCAATGATTGAAGCGTAGTTGTAATCTCTTCATGACTCATGGGACAATCTTCTTCTTCTCCCTTTTCAAAATCCATCTTATGTCTTCAAAATCTCTTTCCAATTTCAAACTTATAAATTGCAAGTTTTCCTTTACCAAGTTTGAGTTTGGATCTTGTAAGCATTCACTTGCAAACACTTGTCAAACCTACTCTGATACCAACTTGATCCGAAATATCCTTAGATGCTTTTTTAATCTTTCAATACATATGAAACATCTAATTGACATTCGAAATAAAAGGATCGCTCAACTGTATGCAAATTACATGTGAAGAACTTATCTAACCAAATCCACTTTAACAATAAAATAACTTGCAAAATAATTGAGCTTGAAATGAACAACAATAATGAAATCACATACACAAGTTGGAAAATGGATTTCACCCAATTTTGGCTACCTCTCTAGGTCTACTTCTAATAGAGTCATTCTTTTGTTAATGTTCAAATGCTTGTGTTTTACAATTACCTTTTTTCATGTTGCTGAAATGCAAAAAAAAAGTGCATCGTTGGATTCCTGGTGAAAAATCATGCAGAATGAGTATAAAATTCTCGAAATTCCATCAAGGTACCTCTTGGAACACTTGACGATGTAGCATTATAACTTAGGTAGCATTAGGCACAAATTACGAGACTAAACTCTGCATTAATGTGTGTACAATATTGGTCCACGCTCCATTAAATAGGGCATGCCCCTTAACCAATGTTTGATTTTCATGGCATGCTTTAAATATAAATTAGTTGATTTGTTTTAACAAACCATATATATGGTTCGTTTGTTAAAATCGTGGCATATCAGGGGTTCTATTCCTTGTGATCCTTGGCATGTTCCATTGTTTGTTTTATGTGTGGTTATAACCGTATGTGATTTTTTTTTACATGTGGTTCACTGCACCGAAATCAGTGCTAGCTACGTCTAAGGAAGAAGATCATGACAAACCCTCCAAGTTAACGAGGTTATACTGTCAGCTTGATTACGGGCCTGACCCCAAAGGGGAAGAAGAGATTCGAACCCGTGATCTCCTCTGCTGGGGATAACTTCACGTCTGGTTCAGAACCACTTAGACTAACCCTTGGGGATTGTTATAACCGTATGTGATATGTTTATGGTGGAATAATGCTTTTAGCATCACGCAAAATATGGTGTTGGTTATGTAATATAACATATGATTACAAAATAGGGGTTTAGGGATAGGCCCTCATCCCCTTTTAAACCCCATTCAATACAATACTTCACTTTAAATACATTTGTTTCCATGTTATGTTAAGAACCAAATATATGGTGCATTGGTAAAGGAGAGTTTGTTAAGGATTTGGGAGGTCACAGGTTTGAACCCCATCGACTCCCAAATTTTTAATACACACTAGCCATTATAGGCGAATGGGAGGTCACCACATGGCAGCCTCTCATTGGTTCATCCTTTCCACGTGTCATCGTATGACTTGTCCACCTAGATGTATAGACTTTCTCAATCATCTATCAACTCATCTTCCTAGTCACTATACTGTCAACCCACATGGCACCTTGGGGTGTGGCCACATCATATGTACAGTCGTGCCATGTGTACCCTTTTACTACTTTGACTTTGACTTTGACCAGTTTGATTTGAAATTTGACTGCTCATAACTTTTTCATATGAACTCTGTTTGACTTACTGTTTGGGCCGTTGGGAAGATGACGATGAGCTCTACGTATTGATGGTGTTTTTGAGAGAATTTGGGATGATCGAATTTTGAGCATTTCTGAACCATTCTAGACCTCTGTGGATGTTCCAGATCTTTATGGACCTCTATGAGCATTCCAAGATCCTCCTGGATCATCAACCTTCACAAGTTAGCATAGTATTATTACAAGAGCCATCACTTGTTGAGGCAATAAAACCTTGTAACCTAATTTTCTACCAATGAAATTGTAATAACTTTAGATTGGAAGAATTAGAACTTAGCTCAGAATATTTTCATTTGAATATTCTTCTCAATCCTAAACCTTCACAAGTTAGCATATACTATTGCAAGAGCCATCACTTGTTGAGGTAACAAAATCTTGTGACCATATTTTCTACCAATGAAACTTTGATAGCCTTAGATTGAGAAGATTAGTTCTTGTATTTTTATGAAGTTGTTTCATGTTTCATTAGCTCGTGATTTAGTATAGGTTTTAGAAAAGGATTTGATCCTACACAGATTGTGTTTGCATCTCACAAGCTTATGCCCTTGGATTGATAATTAATGTTCGAAACTTATACAAATAAGTTTCCCAACAAATAGTCCTAGTAATCTTCTACTTATCAGTTCAAACTACTTCTCATGGAAATCCCATATGGAGAATATACTACTAAGTAAAGGACTTTACCATTTCACCTTGGGAAAAGAAACTGCCCTCACTGATGCCTCAAAGAAAGCCAAATAAGATAATAAAAATGATGAAACATGTGGATTAATTGGAATGTCATTATCTATTGATTTATGGTTTCAACTTCAAGGATTTGATGAACCAAATGAAGGTTGGGCAAAGCTAAAAATTGTATTTGGTAAACACAATGAAATTTGAGCTCACCGGCTTGAAATTAGTTGATTTCTTTAAATCCCAGTGATTTCTCCTACATTGAATATTATCTATCTAAGTTCAAAACACTTATACTTTTACTTTAAGAATCTAACATACCAAAGAAGGATGACCAATGTATTTATGTTATTCTTGCTAATCTTGGTAGTGTTTATTCTATTTTTATATCTACTTTTCGCTCCACCAAAGAAGCTCTAGGGGATGCTTATGAAAAACCCACTCTTGAAGCTTTTGGTGTTATAAATCAAGATAAGCTCTTACATCTTATAGTGATAAACGCTATATGTACATTTAATAAAGACTTAGTGGCACAATATAAGGATAAATCTAGGCATTTGAAGAAGCAACATCCTTGTTACAACAAGCAAAACAAGGTTCCCAAACTCTCTCAACTAGCTCCTACTCCCAATGGTGACAAAGGAACTGAATCTAAAAGTAAGAAGATTGAGAGGCATTGCAATTTTTGTGGGAAATATGGTCATCTGGAGTCTAATTGTTTTAAGAATATGGAATATTTAAGCAATCATGAATAAGCACGACATCAATCTTGATTCTTCTTCTTCTAACTCTTCTTTTCATGGGCATGCATTTTATGCTTATGGTTTTTCCTTCAATGTAACATCTACTTATTATTCTAATGAGTGGATTATCGATTCTAGACCATATTATCATTATGTGTTCCAAGTAGCTCTTGCAACCTTCTATCAACACATCCAATCACTCACTCAAGTGAAGATAAAACAATAGAGTCTTCACCTTGCCGATTCGTAATCAAGGATTTAAAATATCCTAAGCATGTCCTAAAAACTAGAAGTGTTGATGATATTACTGAGTTGTATACATTTGACAACTTCCGGTTATCATATTTTCCATCATTTTTGTTGATTATAACGATGACTTGAACAAATTTTGGCATGAGTAATTTGGTCATCTAAACTATTGCTTATTGCAACAACTATTTAATTAGGATATGGTGATTGGTCTTGCTCTCATTTCTTGGAAAGATGGTATTTGCGCTGGTTTTGTTCTCAACAAACATCATTGAAACAATTTTGACAAATGTTCCTCTTGGCACACCTTGCCCCCCTTGCAACTTGTTCATAGTGTATTCTTACTTCTACTTCTTTCTCTGGATTCAAGTACTTCTTAAATTTAATCGATGACTTTTCCAGATGATGTTTGGTTTATTTCTTAAAAAATAAGAGTAAAGTTTTTTGACATGTTTTTGGCTTACATGGCCCTTGTAGAAAAAGAATCTAGACATCAACTACAAAAGTTAAGTACAAATAATGGAGGTGGATATGTTAACAATAAATTTACAACTTACTATACTGCATAGGGCATCCAAAAGCAACATATTGTTCCTTATACACCACAACAAAAATGGTGTGAATGAGAGAAATAATCACACATTAAAGGAAATGTCAAATTGTATGATCCAATCTAAGGGATTAAATACTATTTTTTGGAGGAAAGCCATTAATTGTGTTAATTACATAGTTAATCTCACTCCCACAAAGGATTTAGAAAATATGAAACTGGAAGAAGCATGGAGTAAAATCAAACCATATCTAAGCCAAACTTGTGTGTTTAATAGTGAAACATGGACTCACATTCTTGATGACAAAACGAAATCATCATGGCTTAAAAGTTAGATGTGCATTTTTTTCGACATTTTGAAGATGTAAAAGGTTACATACTTCTTCAATATCATCCCAATGAAATTATTATTAGGAGAGATGTTAAGTTTGATGAAGGTCTCTTATCCTATGAGCTTAATTCAACATCTGTGCCATCTTCGGTATGCAAGCCATCTTTGATGATCTTTATGCCATCTTCTATTCCCAACTTTTCTATTAGTGATCCTATTTTGGTTTCTTCTTCAAAGGATGATAGTGAGGATGAAATCCACCTCCACCTATTGACCTTCCTCCAATTGGTTCCATTAAACATGAACCTACACTAGCACCACTGCTTCCTAGATAATTATGTACACCATGAGAAGTAGTTGGTGATCCTGCCATTAATCCTATAGATCAACATTGTACACATTCACACTTCTATTCTCTTTTGGATCAATTTTTAGAGACTCGTGATCCAAAAACATTTGCATAATCTTTTGGCCATCCATATTGGGACACATCAATGAATGAACAAACGCGTTCCTTAATGGAAAACAATACTTGGGATCTTTAACCTCTTCCGAAAGGAATAAATCTTATTAGATGTAAATGGGTGTATAGAAACAAGTATGCATTAGATAAGGCTTGATTAGTTGCCAAAGCATTTTCTCAAGTTGAGGGGATTGACTATAATGAAACATTTTTCTTCATAACCAAAATGAATTCCATCCACCTTGTTCTATTCCTTGTCACTTCACATAAATGGGGGGTCCATTAGATGGATGTTAAATACACCTTCTTGCATGTGGATTTAAAAGAATAAATTTACATGGAACAACCTCTTGGCTATGTTCAGAACGAATCTAACCTTGTTTGTCACCTTAAAAAATCTCTCTATGGTCTTAAGAAAGATCCTCAGACTTGGTATGCTAAAATGGATAACTTTCATCTTAACACAATTTTTTTATAGATGTCATTCTGTTCACATTGTCTACACCAAGAAAGTAGGTAACCATCTCATAATACTTGTTCTTTATGTTGATGGCCTTATTTTCACTGGCAGTGATGAAAACGTGTTAAACCATTTGAAATATAACATGAAGAAGAAATTTGAAAATTTGATGGAATTATGATATTTTCATTATTTCGTTGGTCTCCAAGTATTTCAAATAAAGGAAGGAATTTTCCTTTCCTAGTATAAGTATGCATGTGACCTTCTTCACTCCTTTCACATGGAAGATTGTAAACTAGCCCCATATCCATTTTATTTTGGAGTCAAACTTGTTGCCACATGTACTGCACCCAAAGTAGATGCCACTTTGTAGAATTAATTAGTTAGTATCCTTTGTATTTGAATCATACCCGTCCTAAAATTTCTTTTTTTGTTGGTCTTGTTGCCCAATACATGCAAACACCCCATGAGAGCCCATTGGAAAGTAGAAAAAATGATACTTTGATATATCCATGGATAATCCAATTTGGGATACATTATAGTTAAAGAAAGACTTGTTTGTTGGTTGGTTTCATTGATTTTGATTGAGCTAGCGACCGTAATGATCGAAAGTCTATTGCAAGTTATGTTTTATGTCTTGGTTCTATACTTTTCACTTGGGATAGTAAGAAGCAACAAGCTCTTGTTCTTTCATCAACAAAAGTAGAGCATTGAACAACAATTAGTGCAAGTTAAGAAGCTTTGTGGCTTCAACTGATCCTTTTAGAGTTGGAATTCAAATTATATCCGTGGACCACACTTTGGTGTGAAAATCATAGTACCATCAAGTTTTCCAAAGATCCATTTCAACATCATCATAGCAGACACATTCAGATACACATGCACTTCATCAAAAGTCACATTCAAGATCACATTCTTGAAGTGTTATTTTTCCCTACAAATGATCAAGTTACAAACATTTTTACAAAGTCTCTGACATAAGTGAAATTTTCCAAACTTTGATCTGTTTAGGAGTTCGAGAAGTTGTCATTAAGGGAGGATAAACTCTAATGAATCATTCCTTCTCCTATTGTGTCATCCTTGTAAATCCTTCAATCCTATCCCAAGTTTTTCTTAAGGGGGGGTGTTGGGATATTTAGACACATAGGAGTTAGTTAAGATCAACTTGGTGTAACATTTCTTCAGGTAAAGTGTGTTTCCTTAGTATCCATTAGTATGAATTTGTAGTTATCTAATCCAACAATCATGATATGTTCTAGACATAAAGTGATACAATGTTTCATCTTCTCCTCAATACTAATGACTATATTGATTCATGGATTTTCACTCGTTTGGTCCATGATATCTATTTAAAGAGAATGTAGGGTCATTTGCTTATGATTGATTGTTAGAAACTCATATGCAAATTTTTCCCCTTTTGCATTAATATATTGCCTCAAGTGGCCTCGTTGGCTAGGGTAATGGACTGTTTCCCTCTTTGTGGGTTTTAACTATGTAATACATTGGTGTACCAATCTTTAATTTGTTTGTGTGAATGGTTTCTTAAGGTGTTTGACTTGTGTGGAAATTCCCCATTTATCAAACATCCACGACACAAATGGGTGTGCCATGTCTATAACACTTATATAACACATGTTAGGTAAATTAAAAAACACATAGAAGAACACAAAATGAATGATTTTCAAGTGGGATTAATAGATCTTGTGTGTGCCAACTTGATATAGGTTTATTGAGCTATTAAGTTCCTTCTATCAAATTCTTACATATCACCATAATATGGTTAATAAGGGTTATGGTAGATTGATAGATCCAGATGGTATTCAATGTTTGCATTTCACATCAATGTATTGTCCTCCATTCGAATATCCTTTGAGGTCTCCACCCAGGAAGGGAATAAAACCTAGGATGTGCAAATGCCACGTATAGATAGTACCCCATGGAGTTATTAAAAAAAAAGGATTATGATTAACAATGGAAAATCATGCAATAATAGAATGGATTGAAGATCTATGACTTGCCACAACATATTGAAGATACACCACTAGCGAGGTGCTAATTTAGTGCACAAGGAAGGCCTAGAATTAATGTTTAAATCATTACCTACTTTGAACTAGCATTTCTTCGTAGAACTTTTTTGGCATTAAATTTAACTAGAAAATTGTAAATTAATGTGAAATATATAATAGTTGATGAAAAATTAATAATACATTTGGTAGTGAAGTATGACCTAAAGCTGCTTTTGATTGGCCAAGAGCTCGTCTTCTTTAGACATAAGCAAATATGTTATCAGCCTAAGACCTAGAGGCATCTTGTAGGAGTGGAAGTTTGCCCATTTACAAACCACCATCGGGTTATTTAAGGTGACCATGCTTTGTCTATGCAAAATAATATTGTTACACGTCAAGGTATTGATATTGTATCAACAAAAGCTAAGTTGATAATCTTAATATTATAATTTTTTTTATACTTTAAAAGAAAAATTAACAAAACAACTTTACCATATTCATTTTCTCAAAATATTAAAAAAAATAAATAAAAAAAATAAAAAAAATAAATAAATAAATTTGTTAAAAAGGGTTTACCATTTTACAATAAACATATTAAGATGTGAATTATGAAGATTCAACAACTCCTTTTCCATACACATACTTTTGCAATGAAAAAGACCATGTTCACTTGATAGAATTCTAAATGTTCAAGAAACTCTATGGTAACCCATAATGTTTTATTATGTAGTTTTCGTCGAAAATGTCATCTAACTACTCCAATATCATTATCTACATAAAAATAAAAATAGTGAAAAAAAAAATATTATATTGAATGAAATTAATATATTTATTTTTATTTATAAAATAAAATAATAATAATCGTCATCCAACTATTCTAATATCATTATTCACATAAAAATAAAAATATTGAAAAACAAATTAAATACTATATTAAATGAAATTAATATATTTATTTTTATTTATAAAATAAAATAATAATAATCATCTAACTACTCCAATATTATTATCTACATATAAATAAAAAAATTATATACTATATTAAATAAAATTAATATATTTATTTTTATTTATAAAATAAAATAATATTTTATTAAATATATATTAAATGAAATTAATATATTTATTTTTATTTATAAAATAAAATAACATTTTATAAAATACACATTACAAGTTGAAATAAAACATATAAATAAATAAATTAGTGTGTTTTTTTTAACAAAGTCAAAGATACTCATTATCAATGTTTTTAATGTTTTTTTTTTTTTCGGGAATTTATGACTTTCTTGTAGAATAAGGGTAAAGAAAAAGATAAATGATACAAATTATAGAAAATATATTATTTTTTGTATGCATATATATTAGATGATTATATTAGATATAATGTTTTTTTAGAGTTTTAATAGTTAAAAACATGTGTTTGTATACTTTCATAGATTTTATCAATAAAATAGTTGGGTCAAAAAGATTTCATATACCAATTTGATATTAAGCTTGATCGTGATCTTAAAAAATATATTATTATTATTATTATAATATCTTTGTATTATACTTTTTACATATTATTATTTATTTATTTTATTAAGTAAATCATTTAAAAAAGATGTATTTTCTAAACTCCTTTATTTAGAAGATGAACTTGATTTTTTTTTTTTTTTCTTATTACCAAAAACTAATGTATTGCCAAGAACTAATGTATAGTGTCTAGAGTTCAATATGATTGAAAACATTAAATCCTTTAAAAGGTAAACTTTATATCTATTGTAACTTCATTATTTTAACATTAGTGTTTTAAATCCTGGACTTATCAGAAAGATATTATTATTTTAATATTAGTGTTTTAAATCCTTAACTTATAAGAAACTTATCAGATAGAGTGATCAAATTATGTTATCACTTTTTATTTTTAAGAAACTTATCAGATAGAGTTATCAAATTATGTTATCACTTTTTATTTTTTATTTATTTTTTAATAGAAGTTTGAATTTTTCATATATATTAAATATATAAAATTAATATATTATATATGAGTGAGTTTTTAAAGTAGATAATTTCAATTTTTTTGGATGATTTTTTTTATAGGTAAAATTCATTTTGA
The DNA here is from genome assembly GCA_009831015.1 of Picea engelmannii. Taxonomy (NCBI): domain Eukaryota; kingdom Viridiplantae; phylum Streptophyta; class Pinopsida; order Pinales; family Pinaceae; genus Picea; species Picea engelmannii. Next base: position 93,822 of record ML797094.1, read on the forward strand.
ATTACTATTTTTTTTTCAAAATTTTGGTGAAAATAAAATTCATTGATAAAAGTTTCCATAACATCCAATAAACTTTCTATAAATTTGGTTATAATTTTTTGTTAAAAAGTGGTTGAATTTATCCACTTAATAAATTAGGTGAAGTTTCCATAACATCCAATAAACTTTCTATAAATTTGGTAATAATTTTTTGTTAAAAAGTGGTTGAATTTATCCACTTAATAAATTAGGTGAGACATATATGATGCTTTTTGTCCTTCAACTCACAATGTATTGATTTCAACATTAAATTGCTATGTTTCTTCTTATAATACATTGATTTTGACATGAGATTGTTATGTTTCTTCTTACAATATAATGATTTCAATACGTAATTGTTGTGTTTCTTCTTACAATATAATAATTCCAACTAGTACTTGTTGTGTTTTTTCTTACAATATAATGATTCCAACACTTACTTCTTGTGTTTCTTATCACAATATATTTATATTTTAAAATAAAATTATTATGTTTTTTTTTACTATATATTAACTTTAATATATAGTTGTTACTTTCTTTTTATAATATGTTTTTTTTAATTAATTTTATAAAAAGATTAAAGTGAAACATTTCTTCACATTTGTGCACTTTAAAATAAATATTTCTAAAGATATAATTCGTTTCAACACTTTAAATTAAATTAAGATGACTCCACACTAAAAATATCCATTCATTATAAAGTGGTTTCATTAACATCTTGGAATTTCTTATACTTCATAAATAATTTAATATCATCTTAATAACCCACACTAAAATCATTTTTATTTAATTTTATTTATCTATTATCTTATCCTACGCATTCATTAACATAGATCTCTCTTGTTCATTTTCTCTACTAAAAAATAAAGATGAAGACATCGGTGGACACTATTGGGCACAGACTGAAAGCACACACCATATAAAGATTCATTATAAAGACATTTTTTCCTTTACATGATAAATAGTGTTACTAACACATATTGGTAGAAATTTAAGGATCACTCATCTTCCAGGGAGGAGAATTGGATTCGGGAGGCATGGTTGGAAACAAGATAGAAGTCATATGTGGCTACTAAAAGTTTAGATGAGTAGAAGGTTATAAAAATGAAGGAAAAGTTTTAAATCTAAAAGTTATTTAAATGTGAAAAAAAGGGTAAAATTTGAGATGTATTTATTGTGGTTGAGTAAGAATTGGTTAATTATAGAGTAGTGAATGGATAGAGAATATATCTGGTTATTAAAAGTTTGATAAATAAATAAAAAGATAATAAAAATGAAGGAAAAGTTTTCAAATCTAAAAGTTATTCAAATGTTAAAAAAAATAAAAAAAATTAAGATTATTATTGTGGTTGAATAAGAATTTATTAATTATAAAATACATTTACAATGTGGATTAGATAGATGTATCAAATTTATAACATTAATAATTACATTAAGAAAAAACAAAATCTATAAAAAAATAATTAAAAACAAATTATATTTTTTAATAAATAATTCAACATAATAAAATAATAATAACAAAATTCACTCATAATAAATATAAATTAAAAAATATTCTTACAATAATATAATAATAATAATAATAATCTATTTTTAAGGTCAAGGTCAAGCCAGCACACCAAATTGGTGTATGAGACCCCCTTGTTTTTGGGACAAGGGACCTCCTTACTCCCAGCAATTTGCGATTTGACTGGTAAAGTCTAAGAAGGTATACATACCCTACCCCCATATATGTATAACCCACATAAATTTATCAAATTTATGTGGATGTTTAATGAATCCAAGTAAAAATAAATTTATACTACATTGATAATGATGAAACTGGTGATTATTATTGATGTATGGTTGACAATGATGAGAATGATGATTATTGTTGATGTATGGTAGATTGAGTTAAGAAGTATACTGTTGCAGGTTCTTCTGTTGTTGTATTTGTTGTTGAAAGGATGTGATTGTTACTTGAACTTTTTCAAGATAAAATGTGTATAAAATATTGAAACTAGATATAATTGACTTCTCTTCATAAACATAAACATGTGCAATCATAAAAACATATATTTTATTAGCCACTTCACAAAGGATTTAGTAGACCTGACACAAGAGATTAGAGAGCAACCCTCCTCCTCTCCTCACCCCTCATACTTTTCTCATGATTCTCCTTCTTGGCTTCCAAGAGAATAAGAGCCTAGTCAAGAGTTCATATGGCCTTACTGTAATTCTCTGTCTATCTCCTCCTGTGTATGTGCTCTCCACTCTAACCAGGGCACTAGTAGTTGGGTCTGTCATGTTAATGGCATTGCATACTCTCCTAAGAAGCTCTTCAAATACTACAGAAAAGCACAAATGCTCAAATATATCTATCGACAAAAACCTTCAAACACTACAGAAAAACACAAATGCTCAAATATATCTATCGACAAAAACCTTATTTCAATTCCCTACCTTAGACTATAGCATCATTGCATATAAATCAAATCTACTTAATGCGTTCAGTCTAGATCTCCCAGAATACATTGATATTTCCATGTTGAAACCATCTTGATACCGATGCTCACGTTTCATATTGACTATGTAAACTTCTGGGCTCGAAGCATATGATCCAATAATACCAGTGGCGTATTTGGGCACTTATGTACAACCCAACTATTCACAAATGCTGATTACAATTGAGTAAAAAACCATAGTGATTTGAATCTGGGATCAGCTCCCAATGCCACCATCAAAACCCACCCAAAATCTCCACTCATTGGTGCAAACGAGGCCTACTGCATTGGAATCCACTCCATCCTATACAGCACAAGCATTAGCTATTATAAATTTCACTGCAGAATCATGCCTCCGTTGACCATTTGCACGTGCTGGAACCATACAAGATAGCTGCTCCTACCCTGCAGGAAGCATGGATGTTGTCAGCCTGCAGTATCGAAGCATTCATAGTTACAAACCCCCATCACCTGGTCTCGTCTTTCAGTTCTCAATACCACTCATGAGATAAAATAAAAACTCAATACCCTCGAAAGGCTCATGCAGCTTCACAACTCTGCATCATTTCAAAGATTCTGCCACATTCTGATGGAACCCAAGTCACATATTAGTATAAGCAGAATCCCCACAATAGCAAAATCCATATAACCACGATACTGAGGCCTCAAAATCCCACAGAAGACCATGAAAATACATCTATTCAAAACTGAATTTGTCAAACTATGGAGGCGGATAAAAATAATCTGGAAGAATTGAACAAACCTAAATGATAAAATCCGGAATTTGATGTCGAGTTAAACATCTGGGAGCCTCCGGGAATGCCCAAAGCGGAAGGGGTCCCCACACTCCCGAGAGAGCACCTAGAAAGTTAACAGATTAAATTAGCTCTCAACTAATCCGAATTAGCCTACTTCCCCCCCCACACACATATATGTATATATATATATATAAGAGATTGCAAACAAACATAAATTGAGTTGTATATTCGTACTAAGGACAATCATTATTGACTGCTATCAATGAATGCCGGCTGACTCATCACTGTTATTCAAAGAAAATCATATCTCTTGAAATTTCTTATCTATAAAATGTATTCACTGACCAAGTTTAAAAACTTTTTAGAGTTGTCAATTCGTAGTAAGGACAATCATCATTGGCTGATATCAATGAATGTGGGCTCACTCATCACTGTTATTCAAATAAAACCATGTTCTCTGAAATTTGTCATCTATAAAATGCATTCTCTGATCAAATCTGAAAACTCTTTAGAGTTGTCAACACTTAGCAAGGACAATCATTATTGACTGCTATCAATGAATGCCCACCGACTCAACACTGTTATTTAAAGAAAACCATGCCCCCTGAAATTTGTCATCATTAAAATGCATTCTTTGACCAAGTCTGAAAACTCTTTAGAGTTGTCAACTAGTAGCAAGGACAATCGTCATTGGCTGCTATCAATGACTGCAGGTTGACTCATCACTGTAATTCAAAGAAAACCATGCTCTCTGAAATTTGTCATCTATAAAATGCATTCTTTGACCAAATCTGAAAACTCTTTAGAGTTGTCAACTTGTAGCAAGGACAATCATCATTGAAAGCATACTGACTCATCACTATTATTCTATGTTGCACGGGAACCCGTCGCCCCAAAAAAACCGCGTACCCGCGTACCGGGGACTTGGGGACCCTTAGCAAACTTACCCAAATTGTTGGGGACTTGGGGACTTGCTGGTCGTCCCCAAGACGTTCCCGACAGATTTCAGGGACATTACGAACAAATTTCAAGGATGTTCTAGGCAGATTTTAGGGATTTTTTTGGGCAAATTTTGGGGATATTCAGGGCATATATCTTCAGTCTTGACAATCATGGAAATTGATGATTGGACAATAAAATAATTTTTCTCATCCATTATTTTTGTATTGCATTGAATCTAAATTTGTTGTAAAAGTTGTAGCTGAAAACATGGATTTTATATGATGGGTTTTGATTTGAGTTTCTGATGATTTAAATATTGTATTTTCAGCAACAAGGTTACAACAAACAAAGTTTCCATGTCAAAAAAACAAGAAATGCAACATTTCAAAGGGCTGATCCTTATGGTTACTGTTCTTGTTCTTCTCATTTTTTTGGTCATCTTAGCTTTTACATATTGTACATGGGTTTTCAAGAGTCATTCAATTATAGTGCTTCCACCATCCCAACCTCAAGCATTGTGAAAACAATCAGATAGTAGTAACTTCAATTGGACACTAAATGTTTGAATAAATTCCTATTCAATCACATTCTTAATCTGAAATATGAATCTAATCTCTTTACAGAACCAAAGTGTTTTATAGTGGTTTCAACACAACCATAAAAATCTGCAAAACTTATTGAGAAGGGAATGCCGTCATCATTAACAAGAAATATGAGTAAGAAAAACTGCTATAGAGACATTTCTCATTTAAGTTTCCTAAAGCTAAACTGCATTTTGCTCTTGTCTAGAATCCAATAATGAATTGGCAAGTGTAAGGGCTGTGCATAATAATGTATAGTATAGTTTGATATGCTTACAAGCTTGAAGCAACTACAAATGTTTATGGTGAATTTTAATATTTTTTGATATATATATATATATATATATATATATATATATATATATATATATATATATATATATATATATATATATATTTTT
>ML797094.1:107829-131814 GCA_009831015.1 Picea engelmannii
GAGCTTGCTGCTTTTGAATCCAATCATCTATGCTATGGAGAGTATGAAGCTGCCAGCACGATCTTTGCACTGAATGGGATTTTTTACCATAATGAAGGTCAAAACTTGTGATCCAAGCCTTTTCTGGGATACTCCAATTGGACGGATATTCTATGTTCAATGATTTAATGTTCATTACCTCTTCATTAACTCTAAGAGAAGCGTTTTAGCCTTGTCAACAACACTTTGGGGAAGAGATATTTTTCCTTGGAAGATTTGTTTGTTTCTTGCTAGCCATATTTTCCAGAAAATGAACTTGGGGAGAGACCTCCACAATCTTTTGAAGATTGGTTTTCCACAAAAGGTGCCCTGATAGAAATTTTCCCAATTTCCCGAGCAAGGATTTAGATGAGAGGGCCATCTTATTTGTTGTGTTAGATCTCCAAAAGCCACGTTCTAGACTATTGTCGAAAAGGGGCAATCCTAGAAGAGGTGTTGAATGGTATCTTGACTAGTTTGGCAAAGGGGGCAGTTGAAGGGACCGTGGAAACCTCCTTTCATCAGGTTTTCACTCGTTACAATTTTTCCATGTGCTAGGGAAAAATAAAGATGTTTATTTTGGGAAGAAAGTCTTAGCTCCAAACATTTTTCCATTTTGCTGAGATCTAAATCACCCTTAAACAGAAGAGAAGAGTGTTGTATCCTTCTTTTACTGAGTATCCATTTGTTCCCCAACCACGACTGTCTGGAATATCGTTGAGAATAGGTGTTGCTCCTTTGAGGGTTGAAATCAGAGCTTGAGCGTCTGGACATGTGAGCAGGGACACCTCCCAAGCTCCACTCCTTCCAACTGCCATTTTCATTCCAAGTTGAGATGTTAAAGAGAGTGCATTTTTTCTCGACTATCAACCATCTTTTCAGATCCCCGAATTCTTCCTCTCGGGAGGTGAGGTCGACTCCCAAAATTGGGTCTTACCATAGCCTCATCAGTTTTCCATTTCCCAAAATCCACGAGAGATTCTCCTTAAAGAAGGGAATGGCAACTCTTATGAGTTTCTAAATTTGTGATTCAGGTTGGGGATTAGGCATGTTATCCATGCATATTTTTCTTCCTCCCAGCCTATATTTTTTTATTATAGTCGTTTTCCACCATTCCTTTTTTCCTGACACTATCATCTAGGGAAGCTTGGCTCCAATTGCTATATTTTCCACTTCAGGATCTCTGATTCCCAGTCCCCCACTTTTTTTGGGTATGGATAGTCTATCCTAGTTCACTAGGTGAAATTTTTTGGAGTTGTATTTTCCCCCTTGCCATAGAAATTTGCGGATGAGTTGGACCATGTCTTTCAGAACTCCCTTTGGGGCTAGGAGGGAGGAGAATTGGAAGAGGGGCAAGGCATATACAAATGATTTTATCAGGATCACCCTCCCTATTGGATTGAGCCACCTTGACCCCCACGACTCCATCTTTTCCCCGACTTTTTGAAGAAAGAGTTGCCAATACTCACCAAAGAGCGATTTAAGCACAAAGGTAGTCCAAGGTATTTGAAAGTTTTCCAATCAATTGAGATGCCAAAGCCTATAATTTGGGCAATCCCTGCTTTGATATTATATGAAACATTCCATACATAGATTTGACATTTTTCATTATTTAGGAGCCCACCCGAAATTAAGAGAAAGGTGTTTAGGACTCGATTTAATCTTCTTGCCAGAATTTTTGAAGCTCCACTCAAGAGGATCGTATCATAAAAAAATTGTGAGTGATTGATACGTTTGACACCCTGAGCTATTTTGATTCCTGGAATTGATTTGTTGATGCTTTCCCACTCCAGCGTTCGATTAAGAGTCTCTACCATGATCACATACAAAAGAGGGGAGAGTGGGAATCCCTGCCTTAGTCCTCCGGAGGCCCTAAAGAAGGGAGATGGTATTCCATTTAAGAGTGGGGCGATCCAAGGGGACGCAATGCAAGTTCTTGTCCATGATAGAAATTCTTGACTGAACCCAAATTTTTTCATAACCTTGACAAGAAAATCATGTTCTACTCTATCAAATGCATTTTCCATATCCAATTTTATTGCCATACTTGGTTCCCCTCGAGAATTGTTGGAGTGGATTTCTTCTTGCACCATGATAAAGTTGTCCCAAATTTGTTGGCCTTCCAAAAATCCTCCTTGATTGGGAAGAATTAGAGATATGAGAAAAGGATTCGACCTGTTAGCAATGATTTTGGCCATGATTTTATAGGAAGTATTACAAAGGGAAATGGGTATAAATCTATCCAATGCATAGGTGCCATGTTATTTTGGTATAAGTGCTAAGAAGGAGGAGTTGGTGGCTCCAATTTTTTTTATTTATGTAGGAATCTTATCATTCTGGTGAAGTCCTGCTTGATTATGTGTCAACATTTTTTTATAGAATGAAGGGTGAAACCATCTGGCCCCAGAGCTTTATCTTCGTTGAATTGATTGATTCCTTTTAGGATTTTTCCTTCTTCAATATGCCGATTGAGATTTAGATTGTCTTCATCTGTAATTTTGCTTGGAATCTGACTAAGAAGAGAGTCAGCGAGGGCTTCCTATGATCTTCTATTTGAAGTGTAGAGATTGTGGAAATTATTGTAAGTTTGTTGTTTGATTTGGTCAAAATCCTTTATAATTTCCCCTCCCGGAGTTTTGATTTCAAAGATTTGATTTGATCAAAGTCTGACTTTTGATTGCCTGTCGAAGAAAGAGGTATTTTGGTCCCCTGCTTTCAACCAAACACTTCTGGATTTTAGCCTCCATGTGATTTATTCTTCGTTTAGAGCTTGAATGTACTCTTTGAGAAATTTTTTCTCAGTCATTGTATGGATTTGTTGAACTTCTTTTGTCTCCATTTACTCTTGTATCTTTTCAAGATGAATATTTTTTTCTTTGACCTTGTTCTGGATTGGGTTCAAGGAGGTTTGCCCAATATTTAAGAAATCCTTTCACCAACTTCATCTTCTGCTTCTGGATATAGTTTGGAGAACCCATAATCCACTGGTTCCATATTTGAGAGATAGAGGGAAGGAAATCCAGTCGATCCATCCATAAGGGGTTGAATCTGAAGGGGATAGGACCCCAATTTTTGTGTGGCTCAAACAGTAAAGAAATAGGCCGATGATCCGATCCTTCCCATGGAAGGATCAAAGAGCAAGCTTTGTCTAGGAGGGCCAGAAAATAGCTGCTTATTAGAAACCGATCTAGCCTAGCCGCAATGTGACCTGGTCCTACTCTTTTGTTGTTCCAAATGTACAGACGTTTAGAAGGGGGAACATCAAAGAGATTTGGATCTGAGATTAGATCATCCATTTTTTCTTGAATTGATCCCTCATGATAGTACCCCCTCGTTTTTCCTTTAATCTTCTTGTGGTGTTGAAGTCCTCGGCAATAATCAAGTTTTGAGGGGGATTTTCAATGGCCAGATCCTTAAGGGATTGCCAACATTCTATTTTTTCTAGATAATTGTTTGGCATATAAACATTTATGATTGAGTATAGCATACGTGTGGCTTTCCTAGTTAGGGATACCTTCAGCTAGAACTGGGACTGCAACTGCTCCTCTAGCTTGAATTCTTCCGCATTCCAGATTGTACCTATTCCTCTCGAGGCTCCTCTAGAACTGGTTGCTTTTCCTTCACCTTTTTTCCATATTCTTTGCAATTCTTGGAGGGTTTACAGATCCCTCATTTTTGTCTCCTGGAGTAGGAGGATTGAGGGGTTTTCTGTTTTTAGTAATTTTCGAACTTCTTCTTTTTTATTCCTGCTCCTTGTTATCGGACAAATCGATAGGTGTGGACACTAACAGATCTCCCTAGATCCACCTGGATCTAGAACAAAAAAGGATAGGACATGACTCTTTCCCTAAGTTGTAGTCATTGAATCTACCAATAAGGAGGAACGAGTGACGTACCTTTATATCGCTTCCTTAGGTCTCTGTTGTTCCCACTTCGCTCCAGTGCTCTTATGACGTCAGGTCAGGTCCAAGACAACATAAACCAACCAAAGTGAAGATATCAAAGTATATTCAATGTCAACTTATGCATATGATCAAGAAGTTATGCTATAAAATAAGAGTGATTTTATGGGAAAGGGACATGCCGTTGTATTATATTAAATGAAAGTAGAAGATACAACCTGATTGCCTTGATGTCGCAAGCTTCATTTCAGTGACCCTTGGTTCCAACACACACACTTGCTCTGCACTTGCATGAAGAAGATCCAATTCCTCTTGATAGACCAAATAGAGTCTTCAAGCTTCTGTCCAAGTAGGGTTCTTCACACAATTCTTTCACCAATTCTTCATTCAATCTTGCTTAACCTTTTCCATGAGAAACCTTTCAATATATAGGAGAAGGAGGGATGGTTACATGGATGAGGATGATCCCACCAAATCTGAGAAGTCAGTAGGATGCCAACCATGCGAATGCCAACTCATTTTCTAGAAGATTCCCTTCTAGAACCTTCATGGCTTCTTCTCCTTTCTAAGCTTAAAAATAGGTTCACACCCTATCTATGGAGCAGACTACGAACAGTTCGCACCCTAAGTGTGGGTGGCCTGCGAGAATGAGGGATTCTTGCACCCTGTAACATAGGCAACCTGCAAATTCATCTTAAAAATGTGTTTTTTGGAAGAAGACAACAGTCATCTTTCTCAGGAAAAAATTCCTTGTGGGAGCCTAAACACATCACTTGTAGAGACATCACCAGAGTGACCAAAATCATGTGTAATAGAATGCCCCCCAAAGTATGAGGTTGGAATCTGTGACAACCGAAATACTTTGTAAACTACGTGTGTATGTTAGAAACCAGGAGGGCACCTAATCAGAAACCTATAAACAATCAAGCATCTGCATAATATAATACCAGTTCTGAGGTAGGCATTCCCATGCTCAGATCACAAATGAATGGAATCACAAACGTAAGTCATGGCCACCAATTATACACCGTGGATCCATGCCGTCAAAAATGCTACATAGCCACCGGGAATACACTGTGGATCTATGTGAGAAGACTTGAATTAAGACAACATAGCCACGTGACATACAAAGTGGATCTATGCACCGACACAAATCATACATACTCCATCACAGCCTGGATAAAAAAGATGACACCCATGGTCTTCAATCCCGTCACCTGAAAGTATGAATCTAGCCATGCGATTACATGTGTTGAAGTTGAACATGGTAGAAACCACTTGATTACCAGTCATTGATGAAAACTGTTAACAAGTGCGAGGGAAATCACCATTGATGTTAATGACTCCCAAGGTACCGAAGTACAATCCAAACGAATGCAAATGAATGATTTGAGGTCGAGCACTCGACGGAATCTCTCGATCAGGGATCAATGATGTGAAACCCTTGTCGAAAGCGAAGAGACCTGACATTAAGGCATGTAGGTTCCAAGGTACTAAATGATTTCTAAGTCTCATTTCCGGATAATGAGTTGGAGTTGACGGAACAAGACTCGTCACAGGAGGGCCTTGATGTATCCCCCATCAATGACACGAAATAAGTAACAGATTTTGAAGATGAGACAAAGTATGAATATGAGTCGAAATGGTGTGAACGGACAACTGTAGATGACCGACCCAATAGAGGGCTCGTGTGATCTTCTCTTGAACATATGAATGACACGAACAAAGATTTGAAAGCACTGACTCAAAGGCGACCCAAGATATGACCTTGTAGCAAGTCGAACGAGAGACAAATGGATTTCCCAACCTGGATTCAAATGACGAATAGGGGGTGTCATGTTCAAGAGCGATGCTTACTGCCATTAATATGAATACGAAAACAATCCATTTCCCAAAATTTCCCCCACCATTTTTGGCGAGTACCTCTTTATTTTTATGCAAGCTTGAGGAGGATAACATATGCTTGTTGATGTAATCTCATCCTTCGAATGCGTCCCTCAGAGTATATTTAACGAACCCTAGGAATGAGTGTTTTGTAAGGTCTCTGTCCCCATAGAGACTTATAAAACACATGCTAAACTAAAGAATAAAGAAAATTATATGCTGTACAATTTCATCATTAAAGCATAAATTAAATTTATCAACAACATGAAAGAAAATTTAATTAACAAACACATAACACAACAAATTCATAAAATTACATGCAAATTCATAAAATTACATACCTCTGTCTGAGCGCGAGAACGAACAAAGACTGAGCTCGAGGTTTTTCCTATAAAAACCCTAAAAAAGTAGTCGTACATGCGAAAAAAATAAAAAATATCCCTACCCCCTTGTTCTGACTTCGAAATTGCTATACCTGTGACAACCATACTCAGAAGACCATTAGGGCATTAGGTTTTCTAAGCAAAATAATATAAAAATCAATAAAATATAATAAAAAGTTAATAAACATGGGTAAAAAGAGTCTTTTTACCATTTCATTGTGATTTTGCCAAAAACTTGTCCAACCACCTCATTTTCTCCCAAATTTTTTCGCTCGATTGTGGGAGGCACAAGCGACCATTCGACAAATCGTTTCCGCCAACGAGGTAAGCTTTTGATCCTTTAACTTTTCCATGGTTCATTTTTTGTTTTTATTGGCAATTTCTTGGGTTCTAGGTCCATTTTAGGGCCCCACTATGCATTCAAGCATTCTCACAGGCGGGCCTTGCGGGACCCGCGAGAATCTAAGATTCCTGCAAGTGGCCTTTAGGGCACCTAAGAGAATCTCGCATTGTACCAAAGGCTCACCTGCGAGGGATGAAACCTAGATTTTAAAGTTAAATTTTGCCCAACAAAAATCATACAAAAGTTTGGAACAAGTTGCTAACTCTTCTCTCATGGCTCTTGTGCAGGTGTTTGACCATCACAATGTTGGAGTGGCGAGAAAGAGAACATGAGGAAGATGATGCTATTGTCGGGAATGACCTGGGTACAATCGCTACCCTCCGGGACTATGGGCTCTTGAAATTCTTCAGGATTCTGGGCATGAGAGCCCAACTCAGATTGTTGGAATACCTGGTCCATATGTGGGACGTGGACCAATATTTATTTCATGTGGGAGTCCATACGTTGACCCTAGATATCGAGGACATCTATTTTCTAACAGGGTTATCATGGCGTGGGTACCACGCTAGCTTGACTGGTGGCCGAGGCGACGGACTCCCTATGAGTGAGTATTGTCACCAGTACTGTGTTCCCGAGGCAGAAAGAAGCAAGGGTAAGGTTGTTATTTGGGGGGTCCAAGACTTGACCCTGTGAATCATCTTGTTCACTGTAGCACGCATGGCCGGGAGCGCGGCTCCACACATGGCTCTCCAGAGCTACTTCCAATATGCCATAGAGTGCATAGAGCCTCTGGTCTTCAACAGGTCGGATGCAATTCTCCACAGTATGAAGAGGCAATTGACGAAGTGCAGGAGGGGTAACTTGAAGCAGTTTGGGTATGGATCACTTTTGGTGTCCTTCTTCCTCGATAGGGTCCCACTACTGAGACTACAGGTTGATTGGGGTTTACCGGCTCCATAGGATCCGAGGATGCTAAGGTGGTGCAACCTCATGGCTCGACATGTAGCAGGGCCCATCATCAAGTATAATGATTCATTTTTCGACTAGTTGCAGCCCCATATGCTGATGATTGATGACTACGCATATGTTGGTTTGGATTTTCGAGGGGATCCGGATTTGGCCCTGCTTGAGGATGCTCAGTGGGGTGATTTAGGTAAGAAGTACATATTTTGTTCTTTTTAAATGTTTTTGCAAGTTTGATCACATGAAATGTTTTTGTGTTTATCCAAGAACTAATAAAAAAAAACTCTTTTTGATGACACAAATGTGGGGCCATATTGACTTCCAGGAACATCTCCTATTCAACGGCGAGGAGAGGCAACTCTAGTAGTGAGATGGAATGTCGAAGACTACGAGGTAGTGGAGCAGAACTTGGAGGGGTTGACCACTGACATCCCAGATATGGCTATTGGGGAGATTCCTAGACGTTACTAGTGCCATACTGTGGGTGTGTCTGATTCTATCAGTCGACTGCTTCGTAGGGTATCCCGAGTAGTTGTGTGTTATCGTGAGCATCATCTATGACGCTATTTTGTAGAATCCATGGGCTTCATATTTTTGAGATTTTGGTCCTTCGACAAATTTTTTTTGTAAACACTTTTGATTATTATATACATATATACAGCTCTTATCGGCTTATCTTGTGTTTTGTTATACATGTAATGTGTGATTGGTTTATAAATGGCCCAAATGTCTGTCTAACACATAGTTAGCTAATGCATCAGCCAATGTATTTAGACATCTAGGAATGTGTTGATACTCAATATAATCAAAATAATGTTCCAAGAGGTGAATTCGTAAATATACTCGTAATAAAGTAGGACTTCGAATAACATAGACATTACTTAGCTATAATACTACTAGTTGCGAATCGACTCGTATAACCAGGTGGAATATACCAAATGAAATAACATCAATCAACAATTCGACGACGACGCTATATTCTGCAATATTATTGGTCACACGACCACACGACCAAGGCACACACCTCGTAGACTAATAAGTTCGTTTGTAGGTGTGTAAATTGCCCATGCAGTAGAAGCAAGGTTCTGAGTATTATGGCTAGTGCCACCGGCGAAGCCAGTGTGGGGTAGCGAAGACTCCGAAATCTGGAAACCAAGCACAACGTAACATAAGCGGTTGGGGGTAGAGACCAAATAACGAAAAAGCATACTACAGTAACACACAAAAAGTATTATACAATAAAATACAAGCACTTATGCATATGTGATATTAGGCATAGTACTTCTTTAAGTACAACCCATTTATGGGTTCACTCAAAGGGATACCATCGTAGTCTACCAACTCGTAATCTCCTTTCTCCAAAACCCGTCTGACGATATAAGGACCTCGCCACATAGCTTCAAATTTTCCATCTCCTAGCATATCCCGATCTTGTTCGTAAAGAAGAACTAGATCACCTTCGGAGAAAACGCGTGGCTTGATATGTTTGTCGTATTGGGATTTGATGCGTTTCTTCTGGGCTTCTATAACCAGGGTGGCATCGCGATGGGTTTCATCTAATTGCATGAGATACAATAGACGTTCTTCTTCGGCAGAAGTGTTTGGGAGAAGTTTGACGACTAGTTTTAGCGAGGGTATCTCACATTCAATCGGCAAGATGGCTTCTAGACCATAAACTAACTGGAATGGTGTAAACCTGGTAGAAGACTTAACGGATGTCTGGTAAGCCCACAATGCTAAAAACAACATCGTGTGCCAACTCATTTTGTGAATCCCTATCATTCGTCGAAGCATGGTAATGAGGACCTTGTTTATTGCTTCAACTTGGCCGTTGGCTTGTGGGTAATAGGGTGTTGAGTTTTCATGGAGAAGACCCAACTTTTCAGTGAGTTCGGACATCATGAAGTTTCTAAAGTGGCTACCATGATCAGTAACGATAGCTTGAGGAACACCAAAACGAGCAATGATGTGATTGAATATGAATAATGCTACAGTCCTTCTGATATTGTCGAATGTTGGCATCGCCTCGACCCATTTCGTAAAATAATCTATGGCTACAATGATGTATCCATGCCCCCCGATTAAGTGAGGGTGACATGTCATGAAATCGATACCCCATTTCGCAAAAGGACCAAAGGAGACCACAGGGTGGAGAGGAGCAGGGTGTGATCATATTTTATTGTTGTAGGTCTGGCAAGTGTGGAATTTTTGGACGACAACGATACAATCGTTGAATAAAGAAGGCCAAAAATACCCTGCCCGTAAGATCTTCTGGGCAGTAGCACACCCAGACATGTGACCAACATAGGCTCCAGAATGACAGTCATTGAGGGATTTCTCGGCTTCGTCAAAAGTGAGGCAACGTCAAAAAACGGAGTCAATTCCATGACGATAAAGAGTATCACCGAGGATAATATACTGACGGGCTTGGTAGCGTATCCGACGACGATCAGTGCTAGACAAATTGGGCCGAAAAGTCTGGGTCTGGAGATATATGATGATATCTCCATACCAAAGGTCATCGGAACTAATCAGGAAAAG
The DNA here is from genome assembly GCA_009831015.1 of Picea engelmannii. Classification (NCBI taxonomy): domain Eukaryota; kingdom Viridiplantae; phylum Streptophyta; class Pinopsida; order Pinales; family Pinaceae; genus Picea; species Picea engelmannii. Next base: position 117,864 of record ML797094.1, read on the forward strand.
GGATTCATCGGGTAATGAATCGGCTACTACATTATCCATTTCAGAGAAGGGAAGGTCACATATCAACTCGGCAAACACCAAGGATTTCTTGGACTTAGCACGTTCGAATTCTAAGTCAAACTCCTGGAGTATTACGATTCATTTGGAGTATTTTCCCCTTAGCAATTGGCGTGTAAGAATGTGCTGCATAGGGTTGCAGTTAGAAATTACCGTAGTCTTGCGAGAGAGGATAGTGCTGGAAACGTTGAACAACTTGGATGGATGCCAAGGCTAGTTTTTCAACATGTAAATACTTGGTTTCGGTAGTCGTGAGACTCCGACTTAGGTAATAAATGACATGTTCATCATGAGAATCATTCTCCTGGACGAGAACCATAGCGATGGTATAGTCTAAGGCTACGAGGTAAAGGAAATAATCCCGACTGTAATCAGGTGGGGAGAGTAGTGGGGTATGTGTCAAAGACAATTTCAAAGCTTCAAAAACTTTGTTGGCAGTGGTATCTCATATGAACTCAGAACCTTTCTTGAGCAGTTGCGTAAATCCAAGAGTTAGCTCAGCATAGTTTGGGATGAAATGACGGAGAAAGTTTGCCTTCCCTTGCAAACTTTGTAACTGGCGAAGTGAGGAAGGAGGAGGGAGATTGAGAATCGCCTCGACCTTCAAAGGATCTACCCTAATCCCTTGACGTGAAACAATAAAGCCCGAAATTCAACCGGATTCTACGCAAAAAACACATTTGTGGGGATTCAAGCATATATGGTAAAAACAACATCGAAGGAAAATGACACAGAGGTGTATTGGATGATCTACACGGCACATGGAATGAGCGGTTAAGTCATCAAGATATGGTTGCACAATGTGCTTTATGTCATAAAAGGCATAAGACATAGCACATTGAAAAGTTGCACCGACATTCTTTAAACCAAATGGGAGTTTACGATAGGCGAAAGTGCCCCAAGGACAAATAAAAGCAGTCTTGTGTTGGTCCGTTGGTACGATATTGATTTGATTATATCCAGAGAAACCATCCATCAGAGAGAAGATTTTGCTTCCAGCACAATCGTCAACGATCTGGTCAACGAAGGGGGTAGGAAAGTTGTCTTTAGGACAAGCTTTGTTAATGTCCCTATAATCAATGCACACTCGGATTGTGACTTGTTTCTTGTTGATTGGAACAAGATTGGAAACCCGGTCAGTTAGAGCCACCGGGTAAATGAAGCCAGCCTTAAGAAGTTTCTCAACTTCAAGTTTGATAGCGGCTGCTTTACATGGGTGGATCGGACAAAGTCGTTTCCAGATGGGTTTAACGTCCGGGTATGTCTTAATCTCATGTATCACAATGTCGGGGTCAATACCCGAAATTTCTTCATAGCTCCAGGCGAAAATGTCACGAAATTCTTGGAAAAGAGACTTGTAGGTGACAACTTCGTCATGGGAACACGAAGCTCCGATATGCACATTTTCGACAATTCCAGGTTTTATGGATATGTCGAGGGGGATGGTGGGTGAGATATTACTTAAGTTCCCTTTGTAGAACAGATCATGTGTAGAATCAGGAATAGTAGAAATGACAACAATGGTTGACGGGGTCGAGATCCATTGGTAACCCTCGATGGTGTGTTGTTCCAGGAAGAGAATGGAATGATGATGTCCATCGTCCCAAGGGGTGTCTTCCATGGACATAATAGACATAATCATCTCGTCTGTGGGAAAAATGATGTGGAATGGATCTGGAGATAAATGAGCAAGAGAGGGGGTAGAAAGGGTTGTCGATTGAATGACTTGATAAGCGGATTCTACCAGACTCAAAGGCATTTCGTCGCCATAACGAAGATGATCGCCGGGGTTGGGTACCATCCATGGGTCATAAGACGCGAGGGTCCTGTGAACAGAGGTGGAGATCATGTTGATCGAGGCGACAGACGGATGTGGAACATCAGGTGGTGGTATGGGGAAAGTACCCATTAACGAGGAATATTTAATAAGACCCACATCGGTGTTCTCGTATCCAAGGGGGGTTGCAATGAACGGTACATTGCCGGTACGTGTATCGGAGTGGAAGAAGGCCAATTGGTCGACGGTCACTACTTTTCCTTGATGTGGAAAACATACGACGTGGAAAAGAGTTGACACAACTGCACGCATGGAATCAATCTAGCTACGACCAAGTAGAAGGTTGTAATCGAGAGGAGCGTTAAAGACCTCCACTTCAACTTGGACCATTTTTCCTTCTAACGTAATAGGCAACAAAGGGAGGACACCGTAAGGCTTAAAACCAGAGTCATTGAAGGCTTTGAGCGTGTAGTCAAAGGAGGAGAGTCAATGGCTTTCCAGCAGGTAATAGACATGAGACACGTCGAGGCACCCTCATCAATAACTGTCCTACAAATGTTTTTGTCGGAGACAATAACTTGTATTTGGAATGCAAGTTGAGAGGGTAACCTTGGAATGTGATCTTCCAAGTAAAAAATTATTAAATTCATATCTGTAGGGTCGATTCCACCAATAGCTTTCAATAGTGCCTTTCGTTGTATAGGACAACTTTGAAGGACTTCGAGGGATGACATCGCGGATGGTGCTTGGGCCAGATCTTCAACAATACTGTAGTTCTGGGTAGCATGTGCATGAGGATTGAAAACTGATTTCCGAACGACACCCTTTGGAGGAGGGCGAAAAACTATGTCTAGGCTTGGCCATTTGAGATGAAGAGGACCATTGGTAGGTGGAGTCATGGGAGATGGTTGGACCACCGAAGGAGGTATTACATCGACCTTCTCTTTGGAGGAAGAATAATATTTGGCTCGAGTGGTAAGTGTGATGTCATTCTTCTTTGAATCACCTGTACACATTAAGACATAAGATGTACTAGAGGGGGAAGGTTGGTCATGAATGACCAATTGAGCATGTTGTTGAGACGGGAAGGGTTGTGACAATACGACCGAAGTGGTGGGTTTTGTGGTCCCTTGAAGGAACTTAGTAACCTCGGCTCGTCGTGGGCAATCCTTAGTGTAGTGATCATCACTATAGATAAGACTATCGGGGTTTGCGCTTATCCCTATCGTCAACAGGCGGGGTTTTGGTTTTCTCAGTTTGCGGATTATTTTTATCCTCCTTGTTCTTACCCTTTCATTTTTTGGATTTATGTTTATCGGCAGGGGTAGATTGAACATAATTTACCTCAGAAGTCTTGCTGGTGGGAGGGGTAGGAGACAAAGCATTTTGAACATTAGAAGAAATGGGTTTGGGGTTGTTGCCAGAGGTCTGGACGGAATGCGGTTGGGCATGGACAGTGCAAATCACACTGTCAACTGCATGAGAAGCAGTGGGAGTGGTTGAAGTAGTAGAAGTAGAAGGACGAGGTGCATCAGGGAGTAAGTCGTAAAGAGTGCTTGTTTGTGAGTAAACGAGGTCTAGGTATTGGGCATGATTGATTGCCTGTTCTTCAGTGACAACTCCACCCATGGCAATGCCATGAGCGATGTCACTCACGAATGATTTCGTGAACCACTTTGCCAGTAACTGATCGGGAAGTTCGAGTTTGATGAGATGTCGTCTCTGTCGCCACTCATGAATGTGATCAGAGATATGAGTGGCCTTAGTTTGTTTGAAAAAACTCAAAATCTCGGTTCCCGTTTTGTAGCAAATCGATAACTGGTAGTGGGTGAGGAAATCCATAACAAGGGTGTTGAAGTCGGTGAAGAAGACTCATGGTAATTCTATATACCACTTCGTAGCGGAACCTGTGAGGGTTTGCTGAAAAAGGTGTAAACGAATAGAGTCATCCATCAAGGAGCTGGATCAACACAAAAGGTGAAAAGTCATTACATGATTGTTCGGGTCCTCTCCCGGTTTGCCATCGAATTTAGGGATGTCAGATGGTAGTTTGGCCGGTATGGTAGGCCATTGAGGAGAGTGATGGAATGGATCATTTAAAATCCTTGACAGATCCGAGAGGTCTAAAGTGGCTAAGAAAGGTAACTATCTATTCACATGCGGGTACTAGTGACTTTGGGGAGGGAGTCCCGTTGGTAAACCAGTGGGACCATAAGAAGTCTACATGTAATGCAAAGATCTGGGAAGATTCGGTTGTTGGTGTGGAAGCAAGTAATTCATAGGGTTGTACCCTTGAACAGGGGTGTGGGGTTGAACATTCGAACCTCAAATATGATTAGTTGTACCTGGATAGGGTTGGCCTATACTAGGGGGTATTACGGAGCTAGCTTGAGGTTGTTGCTCCCCAATCGAGTGAGGATTATGTTGTATAAGATGATTCCAATACTGGGCCAAGGATAAAGGTATGTTTTGTCCATAGGGTGGGGTCGGTGGGGGTTACACTCCAATTGGGGGTTGCATCCCAGTTGGGATTTGTCTTGCAAAAGGGGGTTGAGTTTGGCCTCCTTCGTGAAATTGTCCACCAACAGGAATTTAGTAATTAGGTGTGAAAGATGGGACGGTGCCACTAGGATCAGTGCCTTTGATAGAAGATGGAAGAGGTCCTCTGAAAGGGGGTGGAGGAAGTTTCCAAATGAAACCAGGAATATGGTGCCCAGAAGGAGTGGAACTGCCAGGAGTCTCGGATGAGATTTGTGTAGGAGTGGGAATAGAAGCATTCAATGCATGATATCTGGGTGGAAGTGGTGGGGTGTTTCTGGGTGAAAGAGGTGTGCCAATGGGGACTTGGCCAGTCGTTGTAATCCCGGTGTGAGGATTTGTAGTATCCGGGACCATTGTGTAATGGACCGTTTGTAGAGGGAGAGTCAAGATGTGGTTAGCTGGCGGAGTGTCTGTACCAGAAAAATAATATGTAGTAGTAAAAGGTATTGTGCCTAGATCAGATGTTTCAGGCAGCTCAGGTGCGATAGTGATATCAACGCCTTCTCCTGAGCCAAAGAGATCCCGTCTAAAAATGCCAGTAGTCCAAAAAGGATCTTGACCCTCAGGTCCTATGAAAGGTCTGGTTGGTGATCCAAAAGACTGAACAACTAGATCTCCAAAAGNACGTCTCTCTGAGTTGGTAGGAAGTCGGAAGTCCTCTCGAGAATTGGTAATTCATAACTGTTCTAAAGAGATAGTTCTTTCCACTTGTGGAGTGGTGACGTCTTGGACTTCACTTTGTTGAGGAGAGCCCTCCAGTGAGTTGGTAGGCAAGGGTTGAGAACCTTCCAGATCTTCTAGGGGTAGGCTTTGCATTCTACATGAACGACGTGGAGGGTCAATTGTGATCGAGTTAGAATCTTACAAAAGAAATTCTATGTCCAACTTGGGTAAACAAACAACATGCGCTAGTAAAATCTAGGAAGCAAAACCAAGCAAACAAGACCTTCCAATTCCGAAGTCACTAGTTGGTGATGAAATCCAACGTCGCGACTACGAGACAAGAAGGGGCTGGATGAGGGTGGAAAAGTTATGTTGACGACCTGCTTAACGGACTTACACCCTGGTGCAAGATCCCACACATAATCATGGGTATACCTTCCAAGGAGCCCGAGTGAGTTTGGCCAACATCAATTCCAGGTACTGTGAAGACTTGCCCCTTCATAGTCACCTTATGTAAGACCCTAAGAAGGTAGGCTACTAAGGTTACCACCATCAACAATAATTCCTGGGGGAACAATCGACAGTCCAATCCACATGCAAGGGCAGGGTATCTAGCCCGAAATCAGCTTGAGAGGCTTCCACTAATCATTGTGGGTATACCTTCAAGTGACCCTCGTAATACATGCAATCTCTACACCGATATCAACAAAGCAGGGTGAGTAACTTTCTCAATCTCAATGCGACCTCGGGTTTGACCCTTGTGTGAGAAGGGCTTCCCAGGACAAAATGCTGTAAATGGAATTTGACACTCCTTATCACAAGATACTATTGTGTGTTTTGTGCTTTGGAGAGTATGTCTTAGTGCCTATTCCAAAGCTCTAGCCTAGCTAATGTTGGTGTAAAAGAGTCCTAGAAAAAGTTACTAGTTGGATTTTAAAATTGCGCAATGTTATTAAAGGCTGTTGTTACTCAAAAGGAGACGGAAATGAAACCGATGTTGTATGAGACTCTGACCCAAAAATGCATAAATAGGAATGAATGATACAAATTTTTTGTTCGATGAATCCTATCTACAGGAGGGAAAAAGGAGTTTTCTAGAACAATACAAACTACGATGTATGATCTTCTTGTTTTCTGGAACAATACAAATAATGCAAATCCCCTATTCGTTCTTTTTCATTACTTGAATGCCAATATTTTCGAAAAAAAGTTGCTTAAAAAAGAAAATGTCTTTAATTTTTATTAGAAACCAAACAACAAGGGTGGAACTAAGAAAAAAACAAGCAACCAACGAAAAAGAAATACACAACAAACACCCAAACTAATCTTTCAATGAAGACAAAAATAACAAAATGACAAGACTAGTCTTTTCAAATGCACATGGGTAACAATTTTCCAAGTAATAAGCAATTGAAAAGAACAATTGATTTCAACTTTTAAACCAATCAAAGGCTCCCAACCAAACAAGCACTCGGATTTCAAAACCGGAGATTATACCCTTGTTGCGAAAATGTCAAGAGGTAAAAATTGAGAAAACATGATCGAGAAGAGCTTAATCATTCATGAGATTTGAAGTCAAAAAACATTCAATCACTGGCCAAATAAGTTCTTCCTAGACACACAAACAAATCTGGGCATCTGAGGACACAAAAGACTTCATCCAAAATTTTTGCAAGTGGGTTTACGGGATGGAAGTGTGGTACAGTGCGAGAATCAAGGATTCTCGTAGGCTAGACACAGGCATAATGCGAGAAGTTCGCACTCAACTTAACAACAGGGTGCAAACTTTAGTAGTTCTCACAGGCTACAGAAGGGTGCAGTGTGAGAAGGTCTATAATCAAGAAAATTTTGGAAAAAGGACAAAACTTTTGAGGGAACTTCTGGATCTAGGGAGTCTATAAGGGTCTCCTCAAGACTCAGAGATTGATGGGAATGAAAAATGGTAGGTTAAGAGAAAATGGCCAAGAAAAAACCACCAAAAATGGGTTGTATCCCCACTGGAGTCACCAATTTTTTTATCGGACAAATCGGTAGGTGCAGACACTAACAGATCTCCCTAGATCCACCTGGATCTAGAACAAAACATGACAGGACACGACTCTTTCCCTAAGTTGTAGTCATTGAATCTACCAATAAGGAGGAATGAGTGACATACCTTTATATCACTTCCTTAGGTCTCTATTGTTCCTGCTTCGCTCCAGTTCTCTTGTGACGTCAGGTCCAAGACAACACAAACCAACCAAGGTAAAGATAACAAAGTATATTCAATGTCAACTTATGCATATGATCAAAGAATTATGCTATAAAATAAGAGTGATTTTATGGGAAAGAGACATGCCGCTGTATTATATTAAATGAAAGTAGAAGATACAACCTGATCGCCTTGATATCGCAATCTTCCTTTCAGTGACCCTTGGTTCCAACACACACACTTGCTCTGCACTTGCATGAAGAAGATCCAATTCCTCTTGATAGACCAAATAGAGTATTCAAGCTTTTGTCCAAGCAGGGTTCTTCACACAATTCTTTCACCAATTCTTCATTCAATCTTGCTTAACCTTTTCCATGAGAAACCTTTCAATATATAGGAGAAGGAGGGATGGTTACATGGATGAGGATGATCCCACCAAATATGAGAAGTCAGTAGAATGACAACCATGTGAATGCCAACTCATTTTCTAGAAGATCCCCTTCTAGAACCTTCGTGACTTCTTCTCCTTTCCAAGCTTAAAAATAGGTTCACACCCTATCTATGGAGTAGACTATGAACAGTTCACACCCTAAGTGTGAGTGGCCTGCGAGAATGAGGGATTCTCGCACCCTGTAACATAGGCAGCCTACGAATTCATCTTAAAAATGTGTTTTTTAGAAGAAGATAGTAGTCATCTTTCTCAGGGAAAAAGTCCTTGTGGGAGCCTGAACACATCACTTGTAGAGACATCACCAGAGTGACCAAAATCATGTGTAACAATCCCTAATCCTCTATAGTTCCAGGAGACAACTTTCATTATTTATAAGAGGGTTTTGGTGGCCCCCCTATAGAGGGATGAGATGATGCTCCCTTGTGATGGGCTAAATTATTTTTCCTGGATTTAGCTTCTTTTTTTAATGCTTCCTCTATTGTTTTTTGGATGCCACCTTTTCTCTGTCTGCATTCGATTCTCTTTTGTTTCTATGAGTGATCCAGGAGGCTCCCTAGGCTCAAAAAATGCTCAAAAATCAAATTTCTTGGAATTGAGTGAAACCAATTCCATTGTAACTGGCTCATCACGCTGATTCCAACTATATATTTACTTTCTCAAACAACTATTGTATGCGAGAGTTATCGCACTCTGACCATTTTCTCAAACAACTAAAAAGTCAAAGGGTCAACTGGCAAAAAGTCAATGCTGATGTCAGCATGACATCACCAAAGCAAAATTCAGGATGTTGATGTGGTAGAGACAAGTGGCAACCTATGACTAGGCAGAGGATGCAGACTTGGACCAATGGAAGTGTGACACTTGTCAATATTCAATCAAATGAGGTGGTGCCATGTGGCACCCAATCAGCAATTGTGTGGTAAGTTTCAAAATTTTAGAGGTCAATGGGTTTTGATCTCACGACCACCACCAAGTCCAAGCGCTTTGGGAAAGTTCCAACCACCAACGTGCCATGTGTGAAGCTTTTTTAATACAAGCCCACATATTATATACATCTTGAATATGTTGTTAAGGGCGCAAAAGGAGGGGGGTTGGGGCTAAGCCCCAGCCCGTGGTCATTTTGTTACAGCATAGAACCGGGGTGTGGGGGCCGGGCATAACTACCCAACCATCAAACCACCAGCGCTTCTACCTCTCCGCCCTCGGATTTGGGATATGCCACATAACCAGGGGCTTATCCCCATAAATCCACGCGGGAGGGTCTATCCATTAGCCCTTCGGTCCCATGGAACGCACCTACGACCAAGGGCTAGAGCCTAACCAAGGCCAGCATGCAGCCCAAAGGGCTGGTGCTTGGCCATATGGTGTGCATATGACCATGTAAAGGGGGTGCACGCATAGCCCAAGGGGGCTACTCTGTGTATTTTTATTAAAAGTGGGTTTTTAACTATGAAGTGTTGATTTTTGCCCGATTTTATGAACAAAAAGTGGTTTTTTAAGGATATCTTGGCCATTTGGAGGGGGATTTGATCCCAGAAAGAGGCCAGATCTTGAGGGAAGTTGGGATTCCTCATCTGAGCCTTAAAAACTATATAAACCAGGCTTTTTGAAGCTTGTAGGAGACTTTTTGATGCAGGGTTTTGAAGGGGTAGTTTGTAAATTTTGGCCTTATCTCATGTTTTGAGGGGCATTTTTGCTATGTTTTTGAGAGGAATTTGATGGAGCATGCTTGAATTTGAGCAAGGAGGTCTTGCATAGAAGATCTGAAGCATGTTATGTAACAAAAAAGAGAAATTGTAAGAGAACTTTGAGCATTTTAAAGAGCAATAAAGAGGTTCTCCACTTGGAAGCGGGCCCAGAGACGTAGCCAATGATTGGTGAACTCTGTTATCAACCTCTTGTCTCTATTTCTCTTTTTGTTTTGTTGTTCTATTCTCTTCATTTGCAGCATGGATATTAATGGTTGAACTCTTTATTCATTAATAAGCAACAAGTAAAAGTCACATTTGATATTCCGCAACCAGATAATAAGCTTTATGTATTTCACATTCTTAATGATCCGATGCCTAAAATACATTAAACTAACTTGCAATTTATCAGTAATACCTTCATTTTTGGATCAAGTTTATGGTATAAGAGCATTGGTTTTGAAGGTTTGACAGGAATTGCAAGCATTGGATGCTCACCAGAGAAAAAATCAAGCGAGGAGAAGGCCAAATTGAGGCTCTTAATACAGAGATTCAAAGGAGACCGCATAAATGAGAGATGTCTTCACTAAGAAAACTAGGTCCTTTTGCATCTGAGGACGATTTATTTGAGTCATTTCAGTTGATGAAAGCCATGGTAGAGGAACTTTATCAGGAAAGAGGACTGCGAAGAAATCCAAAGGTTGAAGAAAGTGAATCTTCAGTAAGAGCAGAAGGAGGAGTTGGAGGTGGTGGACCTTCGGAACCTTATTCTTCTTCATCCTCTTCATCTACAAGTGAAGCAAGTGTACATCCCTCTAAGGATAAGCAACCTAAGAAAACTCATCATTCTTCTGATATGCCTTTATTAAAATTAGATGTAAAGTTTCAATTACCCACTTATGATGGTGAATTAGATGCAAAAAAGATAGATAATTGGGTGAGACAGTTAGAAGTCTATTGCATGATACAGAGGATTGTTAATGATGAATCAAAGATCCAACTTGCAAGTCTCAAATTGGGAGGCACAACTCTCATATGGTGGGAAAACAAAACTAAGGATGATCTCAATAAAAATGGTAAAACAATCTCTTCCTGGAATGATTTTATCACTGCTTTGAAGAAACAATTCTATCCATTAGCATACATGCAACAAGAAATGATGAATTGGCAAAGTTTAAGGCAAGTTAAAGGTCAAAGTGTACAAGAATATACTCAGATATTTCGTAAGAAAGCTTTAAATTTGGGTATTCCGTTATATACACAAGAGACACTCCTAAAATATATTGGTGGTTTACATTCTTATCTTAAGCACACTATTCTTATGCTAAATCCTTCTAACTTTGATGAAGTATGTGTACAATCCATTCACATTGAATCAAGTAAAGGGAATGTTGGTGATAGTGTTTCTACAGATACTTGGCAAAGAAAGGATGCAGGGAAAATGAAAGAGAAAGAGAAGAAGATAGCCACAACAAGAAAGGAGAAGCCTACCTACAAGCATTGCAAGAAAGTAGGCCATGATGAAGATTGTTGTTGGATCTTACATCCTGACTTGAAGCCAAAGAAGTATGCCAACCACGGAAGAAAGAATACCACAACTGCGACAATCCAAGTGGATCTTGGATCAGATTCCGGTGATGAGACACAGGTTGTAGCTAAGGGAATCCGAGGTATAAATTCTATTGCAAGTACTAGCTCTTCTAATTCAATTGTTGTAAATGATGAGTGTAAAAGGAGTGAACTTTTCCACATAAGGGTTATAACACATAATGTTAAAGTTGATACTCTTGTAGACAATGGATCACAAGCCAATCTAATTAGTGAAGAGGTTGTAAATAACTTGGGACTTGAAACAAAGCCACATCCTAAACCATATCCATTGGGGTGGATATGTGGTGATAATAATTTACAAGTAACCAAGCAATGTAAAATCAAGTTTGCAATCACTTCTAATTATGTTGATGATGTAGAGCTTGATAAAGTGCCATTGGACATATGTGGAATTGTACTGGGAAGCCCATACCTTTATGATAGGAAAGCTATATTCTACAGGGAGGAAAATAAATATTGCTTCAAGAAAGATGGGAAAGAGTACATTGTTCGTGCTCATCGCATGAAAATTGACAATATTTTGCAGCTATAGGACAATTAAAAAGAATGGTAAATGGAAGCAAAAGCTTAACACTTATGTCTGTAACAAAACAGGAAATTAGTAATGCTAAACATGAGATGATTCCATATGTTGCTAACAGTGATGAAGTGTCACCAGGGGTACAACATGAGGTTCAACTGCATACTTTGGTTATTGTTCTTGTGCAAAAGGGGAAGCATGTTTTGTCATTTTCATTCGCATACTCAATATTGTTGTTTAGTTTTTTGCTATTCAGTGGTGTATGGCTGCAAAATGCGACAAAGAATGTTGATGATTGTGAAATTGATGGGATGATTTATTTGATAAACAATGCTATCTCAGTTTTCATGTTTGTTGTGATTGGTCAGGTGATTATTGTCCAAGCAGAAATGATGGACGATATTGGACAAGTGGGGAGGCAATACCCTCACTTCTTACCTGAGTAAAAGTAGACTTTTGGTGGTCCAAAATCTTCCAAAGTGGGGAGGAATGATCCAGGAGGCTCCCCAAGCTCAGAAAATGCTTAAAAATCAAAGTTCTCTGAATTGAGTGAAACCAATTCCATTGCGACTAGCTCGTTGCGCTGATTCTGTCCATATATTTACTTTCTCAAATGGGCGTTGTATGTGAGAGTTAACGCACTCTGACCGTTTTCTCAAACAATTAAAAAGTCAAAGGGTTGGCTGGCAAAAAGAATGCTGAGATCAACATGACATCAGTAAAGCAAAATTCAGGATGCTAACGTGGCAGAGACAAGTGGCGACCTGTGACTGGGCAAAGGATGCAGACTTGGACCAATGGCAGTGTGACACTTGTCAACATTCGGGCAAATGAGGTGGTGCCATGTGGCCCAGGCATGGGCAGCCACGTGGCACCCAATCAATAGTTGTGTGGAAAGTTTCAAAATTTTAGAGGTCCATGGGTTTTGAACCCACGACCACCACCAAGTCCAAGCGCTTTGGGAAAGTTCCAACCACCAATGCACCATGTGTGAAGCTTTTTAATATAAACCCACATATTATATATATGTTGACTATATTGTTAAGGGCACAAAAGGAGGGGGGTTGGGGTTGGGGCTAAGCCCCAGCCCGTGGTCGTTTTTTTACAGCATAGAATTGGGGCACGAGGGACAGACATAACTGCCCAACCATCAAACCACCAACACTTCTACCTCTCCGCCCTTGGATTTGGGATATGCCACATAACCAAGGGCTTATCCCCATAAATGCATGTGGGGATCTATCCATTAGCCTGTCGGTCCCATGGAACGCGCCTATGACCAAGGGATGGAGCCTATCCAAGGCCAGTGCGCAACCCAAAGGGTTGGCGTTTGGCCGTATGGTGTGCATATGGCCATGTAAAGGGAGCGCGTGCATAGCCCAAGGGGGCTACTCTATGTATTTTTATTAAAAGTGGGTTTTTAGCTATACAATGTTGATTTTTGCCTGATTTTATGACCAGAAAGTGGTTTTTAAAGGATATCTTGGCCATTTGGAGGGGGGTTTGATCCCAGAAAGAGGCCAGATCTTGAGGGAAGTTGGGATTCCTCATCTGAGCCTTAAAAACTATATAAACCAGGCTTTTTGAAGCTTGTAGGAGACTTTTTGATGCAGGGTTTTGAAGGGACAATTTGTAAATTTTGGCCTTTTTTCATGTTTTGAGGGGCATTTTTGCCATGTTTTTAAGAGGAATTTGATGGAGCATGCTTGAATCTGAGCAAGGAGGTCTTGCATAACAGATCTGAAGCATGTTATGTAACAACAAAGAACAATTGTAAGAGACCCTTGAGCATTTCAAAGAGCAATAAAGAGGTCCTCCACTTGGAAGCGAGCCCAGAGACGTAGCCAACGATTGGTGAACTCCGTTATCAACCTCTTGTCTCTTATGGCGACTCTTCTTCACTAAAATCTGCTTCTTCGATTCACTCATATCGACTCTCTGCTAGCCGAATCTGCTTCGTCAACTCACTGAACTTGCTTCACTCTTTGCAACTTTCTTAATAAATGCCAAAATAAATCTTATCACCATATTAACATGTCATTTGTTAGAGTAGCTAATTCTCTCATGATTTTACACAAACGTGATTTGACATTATAATCTCTTTATGAATGAAAAATAATCTTACTAATGATTTTTTATAACTTCTAGTATTTAATAAATGCCCCAATAAATTCGAATTCATTCTTGAAAATAAAATAAAATTCTTTTCTCTTTAAATAACTTCACTTTTAAAATAATGCCTTTGCTTCTCCAGTTTCTTTGCAGGTGGTTTTTCCTCGTTTTTTTTTTCTCCACAAATAAATATATTCAATAAATATATTCTTTTGAAAAATATATATTTTAAGTCAAAATAATGAAAACGAGGAGACCTTTCAACATACTCTCCGAATTTTTTTAACTCAGCAATTTACCAGCTTCATATCTCCAGCTTCATATCTTTTGAGTGTGCAGG